>JAOUQT010167281.1:0-18366 GCA_025769995.1 Xyliphius kryptos
ATAGGGGGGTCTTGCTAAGTGCTTCTCATTTCTACCTGTTGTCTGTTCCATTTGCACAACAGCAAGTGAAATTGATTTACAGTCAGTGTTGGTTCCTAACTGGACAGGCTGATTTTACAGAAGTGTGGTTGACTTGGAGTTACATTGTGTTGTTAAAGTGTTCTCTTTATTTTTTTAGCAGTATATTTCTTCTAAAAAAAATTGTCTACAGTTTTTTTAAATCATATTGTAGAAATTCAGAAAATAAAGCTTGATGGCCAGATGGGCTAGGGTTACAGCTGACACTTTAATTTATTTGTAACTTGTAAAGTGGGGCTAAGGTCCAGGATCTTTTTAAGCCAAAACTGTAGTATACCTCAATGCAAAAGATCAGTCCACACAACTTGTGGCATATTACTGTCTGTAAAAACATCTAGTGCACCATAGCAGTAATTAATTTCTCATTTTTAATTAACTGTATTATAAGTATACAAGACAAGTCATCAGAGCATTACACTGTACTCAATAATTAACATAATAAGAAACGTGCATATAAATTGGCATAATGTGAGAAAGGATAGCATTAAATTACATCATAAAAGAGGTCTAGATATGTATGTACACATTGAAAGGTAAGGATGCATTTTATTCATATATTTCTTAATACACACACACACACACACACACACACACACACACACACACACCTCAATCTGTCCCTGTCTAAATGCCTGGGTGGTAAATATTCCCCAGTCTACTAGGGATTGTATCTATATATCTTTAGTATATTTTAACAGGTGGTTTAAAGAAAAAGAATTTGAGGATGCGGTGGTGTTGGGTAACGTGTAAACATTAAAGATACTGAGTGATGACCTGAAAATGTCTGGGTTAGAACATAAGTTCTTAAACATAAGCTTTACCACACAGATCAGAAATCATCATTGTGTGTGTTTCATAGTGTACCAGCTACAGCAGGAGGCACCAAGACCTAAGAGAATCACATCTCCACAGGAGGTCAGTAGAGCTGCATGTCAGTATGCCACAAAACAGTGCAATATTATAGCTTCACAACTTTCCCCTGACAGACTTATTGTAATGTATCTATGTTTAACTTTACAATTACAAACCAAACTAATATTGTCACATTTGAATGTGACAACTGAAATAAATACTTTTATTAATTGGTGTTTTACTTTGAAGCATAGAGTGTTACATTCACTGCTGAAACTGGCTGAATTGTAATTAGAAAAACAGGCTCAGGAAAAAAAGATTTTTAAAAATGTAATGTATAACTAAAGTTAGCTTCACCACCCCCTCACCAAACCATTTTTTTTTGTCTAGCTCAAGAACAGGCCCAAGTACTACGGCAGAGAGTGAGTGTATTCAGTTCTCAATATCCTCTTCATTTTTACAATTTTGTATTTTTAATGTTTCTTAAAGAATATTCTTTATCCAGACCATGTAGGTGTTAAAAAGATGGCAAATCAATAAAGTGAAAAAATGAGAGATTTTTAAAACATTTTTGGTTTGATCCTCTTGGATACAATGGTGTACACTAAACATATTGTAAATAAAAACTGAATGCAATGATGTGGAGGTGCCAACATCTAATCTTTTATTCAGAATAGAACACAAATCACGGACCAAAACTTTGAATTGAAAGAATTTAACATTTTAAGGGAAAAATATGTTGTTTCTAAATTTCATGCCGTCAACAAATCCCAAAAAAAGTTGGGACAAGGCCACGGAAAGAGGTTGTTATTGGGCACCAAGCACGTTACACCTCTTTCCCGTTTCACAATAATGCACAACCTTGAGTGCCTTATTGTTTTAATAAAACGGTTACCAACACATTATATTTAAAAAAAAAAAAAAGTTTTATTCATAAATGCATTGGCTGAAAGCAAAATTGCTGTACACTGATTTTCCGCCATATAATCCAGTCCGTTTTTTTAAATGAACTATTAAGGCAAGTAAAAGATTTCCAATTTATTTAACAATCAAATACTGCCATCTAGCTGGCCAAATTACAAAACTCAGTTCATGAAAAACTTGTGAAGCGGTCAGGTGTGGTTTATTGTGAATAATGCCACACAAGATTTAAGGACCATAACTACCCGTTTTATAATAAAAATTGTACATATGCAGATATCATTTTAGGAATACGAACAGACATTTTTTTTTTACCATTTCTGGTGGGTTTTACATAATCTGGTTGCAGGTTTCATGGTCTGATATCAAGAGAGGATGCAGATGAGTTGCTTGATGGAGCAGAGGGGGCGTACCTTATCCGAGAGAGCCAGCGACAGCCTGGCACCTTTACGTTAGCATTGAGGTGCATCTCTACACACTCACACACATTTATACATGTCTTGAATACTTGGCTTTTTTTATTTGTGTAATTTCCCAACCATATTCCTTCCTCTGTATATTTCTTAGGTTTGGAGGTCAGACTCTTAACTACCGGCTCTTTTACGACGGTAAGCATTTTGTGGGAGAGAAGCGTTTTGAGTCGGTACATGACCTGGTCACCGATGGTCTAATCACACTGTACATTGAGAACAAAGCTGCGGAGTACATTGCCAAGATGACCACCAACCCCATATATCAGCACCTTGGCTACACAGCTTTGCTGAGGGATAAGATAAGCCAGCGCATGAGTCGAGCTCGCTCTGAACACAAGAGGGTCACGTTCCAACAGGATGATAAGGTGAGGATGACAACATTTTTATATATATATATATGCTTCTTAATGAGTTATATTTATAAAATATAGTTCAAAAATCATATATGCAAAACAGATTTGCTGTGGGTGTCAGTCCCGGTTCTAAAATGGAATCACCCACCATGTAATAGTCAGTAGTCCAAAGAGTACCACCAGCACTAAAGACATCTTTGGTTTTATGGGGAACTAATTCCAAGTAAATGATTATTACATGTTGCAGTAGTGGAAAATGTATATTGTACTGTGTTTCTCCACACATGCAGTTGTTGTTTCAATAGTCATGAGATGAGGTTGTTGCTTTGAATGTAATTGGTGCACATATCATAGATGTAAAAGATTCCTTTTTTATGAAACTAAATAAAGGAGAAAACATGAGAAACGTAAAAGATTTAAATAACATTAAAAATGAGCTCATATTTCACGTTTAGCAATACAAGATAGTAAACAATGTAGCAATTGAGTGCAGTGTGTGTATTTCTAGTGAGGTTGCTCAAGCACCTGCCTGCTAATGATTGCAAAGACAGAATAACAAGGCTTGAGAATTATTCTCTTCCACAGTGATGCTTTTGTTGTTGGGGTTTTTTACGGTGCGGTCTTTTCTTTTTCCCTTTTGCAGTCACCCTGTGTGAGGCATGTTTGGTGGTATTGGTAATTAGATCAGATCAAGTTCTTGTTGTATGATCAGGGTCATTATTATACCAGAGAATTGCATTAGGGAGGGCTGAAGTCATACATGCTATTATCTGTCTCTCTCTTTCACTTACTTTTTATTCTTTTTAACAAGCTTAAAAAAACTGAAAGATTTAAACTCCACTTCACAGCAAGAAGCTCTTTTTGATTTTCAGTTTGACCAAAAAAGAAACCCCTGAAGTGCATATTTAGTAGTTTGCTATCTTTTACAGCAGTGGGCTACACATATCTGTCCCTAGAAAGTCTGTACGTTTGTGTTTAAGGTTATATCTAAGTGAGAGGTGAAACACTTTCATCTAAACTCTTATTTCAAGGATAATAAAATATCAAAAATGGGTTCCTGCTAAAAAAAATATGTACGTGCAAATGTTTGCTAATCTCAGGGGAAACAGAAAATTCTTATTCGTCTAAATATAACTACAATGATGAAGATTTTTGACTGGCTAGCAAGTTAGATGTTATGTATTGAAGTCTGATTCATTCTGTCTTCTGGTCATATTAAATGAAATTTAATTTTTCCCCCGTCCTGTTTTGCTGCAAGACAATGAAGCGGTTGAGTGGTTTGCTTTTCTCCAACACTTTAATCTCCTTACACAGCACACAAGTAGTTCCAGAACATTTCTTGCATGCTAATGCATAAATCATTTCTCTTCAGTCTGATCTCATTGGTATGAACAGGCTTATAAAACTGCTCTGATCCATAATTATAATTTTTAAACGAATTTAGATGAATGCATTATACAATCTTATGCACATTAAAGCACTCCTGGTCAAATGACCCATAATTATTTGAAAACAAATCAAAGCTTGCTCATGGCATATTTACAAATTTTCTAAAATGGTTTTGTCAGGTGACTGCTAAAGCCATTCCAGTAGATTTAATCTGTTCCTCTTCAGGTGTATATGTATAATTTAGAAAAGGTTATTGGTACACTTTGCCACAGGTTTATAAAATTAAGCACCCAGCCATGCAGTCTGCTTTTCTGAAACAATGGGCTTTCAGTTGACCTCAGTACATTCAAGTATGCAACAATTCAGTTTGCAAATAACTTGTGCAAGTAATGCTGTGTAGTGCAACAGATTAGATAAATAGTGCCTTTAAAATATATTTGTGCCTGGTCTGCGATGTGGGAAATGCTGTGGTCACTTTATTTTGGACATTGTACTATTGTACAGACAATAAAACATTATTGCTCTGTGTTTTGGTTAAAGGCATTTTTAAGACAAGGTAAATAAAATAAGATTAAGGGATATGAAGTTGGTTTAATATAGTCAAAGTACAACCGCCTGATTTGTCCTCTGCATTGAAGTCAACATTTTGACTATTTCTTAAATTTAAACAAATATTCAATAGATGGCCTAATGTTTTTAAAGAGGTTTTAATAAGGGCACATTTTGTAAAAAGACTTTGGAAGACAAGGACAGATCTTGAATAAAAACACCAGGTTACAAGACAGTGTTATTCAGGGTATTGTCTTTTAAACTGTAATTTTTTTGTTTTTGTAAAGCAACATCAGTTATTACTGGAATTTCAAAACCCAAACCTGACACAAGAGGGATGTCCACTTACTTATGCCTTATAATGTACTGCATACTGTGCAGTGGCAAACAGTTCTGATGACTAAACGTGCTCTCTCAAGTCATGTTAAACATCAGACAATACTTTTTAAATTAATTCTGGATAGTGGCAGATTTAAACACCTCTGCCTGCCATCCACATTACTACACAGTTTTTGCTCTTTATAATTATGAAATTCTCTTTTTAGTTTGAAAACGCAGAGGGAACGGACATGACTCAGACACCCACTTGCATTGTGATTGGGTTTTAAGTCACTACCCTGATGCAAGATTTTAATACATTCAATTCTGAATAATGGTTCTTCATTACAGCATTTTCTGTAACTAAGCAACAAACTGAGGAGATCTGCTTCTTGTTTGTATGAATATGGCACATAAATGGCCATATGTAAACCAAACTCATGTTGACAGCTTATTTTCTTTTTAAAAACACCATAACAAAAAAAGGTTTTATGCCGATGCAGCCAGTAGTGCTACTGTAAATCCAGTCCACAAATTTAGATGTAAAGGCAGCACTAGCTTCTAGATGAGTTTGTTGGGTTTGGTGAAACTAATACAAAAACAATGGAATAGTGAAATGCAGGTGATACTTTCATCTTGCATAACTGACCTTCGTAGCTCAAATACATGGCTGCACATATCTATATAAACTGCCATGGTAATGAAATATAGAAGAGGAAAACAACTAGAGTAGTAATGAAGATTGATTTAAAGGTAAAAGAAATTTCATGTTGCATTGTTTGCAGAAGACTTACACTTTAAAGATCCCACTTGCATTACAGATATTTTCCTGCTGTAGACAACACTCCAACAAATGTGTGTAAGTGGAGTCTAATTCACTATCAAAACAATTTCCAGATGTTACTTGACTCGAAACTCAATTAATTTAGCAGCTTAAAGCCTCTGGGCTTCTAAAAGCTAATACAGACTTAACATGTTTCTTCAAGTACATCAAAGGAGTTTATGGTTAAGTGTCAAATACAGCATATTAACCAAGACTAATCACATATGCTCCCTTTAATGAGTAAGAAATTAAATGTTAAGGACTTACAGGGCATGTTCGCCGCAATATCTTTTTCTCTTAAGTATTTGAAATCTAAATCTAGATTGGGCTAATATGTATCCACCACTGAATGGGATTATGAATACCAGAAAGTTGTAAATTAAAGTTGTAAAGCTGTTTCTGGCAAGAAGCTGTAAATCTTAGAAATTTAAAAGTACATATTTATGTCTGGCTGAATATCACAGATATCTTTAATTTGCCTTATATTTTTGCCAAGTGCAGTGTTTTTACTTAGCATTGACCTATATTCAATAAAAATCGGCTTTATTTTATTACTAGCCGACCTGCAGTGTAGTATACGCTGGATAATTGAGCCCTTCGCCAGTATGATGTTGTCGATTCTAATTCTGCGTCGCCACCATAACCTCCGGAAGTCTTCATGTAGTCAGCATATTGTTCAGCAGGCTGTATAACTATGCTTCTGTGACTAAAAACAATGGATAGTTTCCAAATGTTGGCAAACGAAGATTACAGCCATGTTATGAAGTTTGAGAACAACAATTTTGTCGATGATCTTTTTCCAAAAATATGCCAATGAAAGAAACCATTACTTGATGCAGGAATTTGTATTGAAGAAATTATTGTTTCATGCGAAGAGGTGGCTTTGTTAGGAAAAAGGGGGATGGGTCTCTGTCGTGGGTAACTCATGTTTTGGGTGGGAAAAAGAGGGGTGGGGGCTATTAAGTACAAAAACAAAAGCATAGTGAATTAATGAGCAATAATTTATTATGCTGTGTTGTGCAATTCGCACATCTTTGTGTATCTTAAGAGAAATTTATTACTTGTAAATTTAAATGTATTCCCTTGTTCCGATCAGGACAAGCAGATTCGAAAATTTGTGAATAAATATCAATCAAGTGTAACTGAAATTGAAGATTGTTTGAATTTCATTATGTGAAACAATGATGTTATTAATTAATAAATAAAATAATTCTAGGTATGTGTGACTATTAAAATACAACAAATGAATGAGTGAATTCTTGCTTGGAAATTTTATCATTTTAATTATGCCTTAATCAACCAGGATTCTGATATTACGTTATCTGGCTTAATGAAAAGGGGCACTATAGAAATATAAAAAATTAAATGAAAATAAAATATAACACAAAAATTATGTTTATATACTAATTCAGTGTAACACTAATGAAAAGAGGAGTATGAGTTATACAACAAAAATGAATAACATCAACACCAAATATTACATAGTTTACATGTTTGTGGCGATTCTAAATTAAGTGTGAGTAAAAAGTATATATTTTTTTCTTTACAAAATAATATTAGCACCAATACTTTTCTTTAATCTTAAATGCTTGCACCTTTGTTCAAAGTGTTTTAAATGTTTTAAAGTGTGTGTCCTAGGTGTTAATGAACACCAAATTAAAGGTTTAGAGGCGTTTACAACTGGGAAGGTAACATCTATAAGATCATTTTCTAAATATGACAGGATTGTCCATTCTACTAAAGTTGGGGATTAGCCACTTCCAAAGATGCCTTGTTAACTCTACTTCCTTTAAGGTAGACCTATTTGAACTTAGTAACTGAGTGATAGTTTCACTTGTAGATTAGTTTTATAATTTATGTCACTTTATTTTAATAGCAATAGATCTGGTCCACAGTGACCTTTACGGTTATGAAGACAGTGGTTCGAGGTCAGCATTGGATACCTTGCTTCTGTATTTACATTTTGCCTTCGGCAGCGTGTTGGCTATAGGTTACCAGTCATCTTTACTGGGCTACCTTTTAAGCATTAAGAGATTATGCTGTGAGAAGTGTGTAATACGATTACATCTGTTATCTGGCCAAGCCCCGAGCAGATTTTCAGGATTGGTTAGGCTTGTATTTGTGAATAATGATGATCAAGTGTAGCATGCTTGAGTGGGTGAACAAGAACAAAAACTATTGCTTATTCCCTTTGGCCAAGTAGGACATTATTTTTGGAAAGGTGCTGTATGCTTCAAAAATAATCTCGTGCAGTAAGCTCTACGAGACATAAAATGTTATCATGTATGACGAAACTGGAACAGAATCATATTACCAGAAGCACATTGTTCTAAAGGGCCATATGTTCTTAAACAAAGAGTAATCAACTGATCTTGCAATTGGGAGTTGTTGAACCATACTGAACCAATCCCCTGCCTCCCCCTCGAAGCTATTTTTTCATTGTCCTCTTTAGTTTCTCTCTGCCTTTGCCCTTCTTTGGCAGCTCTGAATAAGTACCATTTTGTTAGGCACACTTCAACCCCCTAGGCAGCCCCCTCTTTTCTCTCTCACTTCTCGTGATGCAATTCGTCCAGCTCACTCTAGACTTAGCCACCATACTAATTTACTGCTGAACCTTTTCTGCGTCGTTCACTGTCCACCTCTTTTAGTTTGTCATAATGGAGATGCATAGTCTGCTGGAACTAACCAGGAGTGATTTGGACAACCTAAGACCCAAACAGCAGGACCAAAGGCACCAAGAACTGCTGGCGCTGGCACTTGGGCTAAGGCTGGGTGCAAAGGACATATTCTTATGGAAGCCAGCTGTTAAACTGTTTGCTTGTTCACAGATCTCCACCTCACCATTAGGACGACGGAGCACACTTAAGGACGGACCCGAAAAACAGTGCAACTATGAAAAAGTACATAATTTTAAGGTGAGTTTTTAAATGTTTACTTTTTTGTCTTATTGAAGTGTTTATTACGTAATGTGGGGATCTATTAGAGCAACAGCACATTAGTGTTTTCGTTTGTTAGTATGCTACTATTTTTTGACGGTCATTGAATGATAATTAACAACTTACTACTGTTATTTAACACCAGCACTAACAATTGTTGCCAAAATGAGCATAAAACCACATCTTTTTTACCAAAATATGCAGTCAATGCATTATCTAGAATTGAAAAATCGTACTAGATGTTGGAACCTTTTATTTAACCACACCTAGAGTCTATTCCATAGTGCAAATGTACTGTCCAAATGGTAGAGGAAACAGTTCAGACCCTAGATCAAATAGACTGGTGCTGTTGACAAGTTACTTTTTTAATAAAATATTGTGCAAACTCAGTAGTTTTGCTGTTGTTGCCCAGCCTCAGTGTTAAAAGATCTCATCATAGAAAATTGTATATATATATTTTTAACCAGTCATTTATGTACAATTGTGTTTTAAAAACTGCTGCTTTCAAACAAATTTGTTTTCTTTGTAGTTATTGCTGTTGTTTTCACATATAACACTTTTCTTGGAAGTCACGTCAACATGCTCATATATAGTATAAAGTTGTCCATTTATAAGTGGAGAATACTCTTATGTGGATGATACTTTATCAGGTCCAAAAGTGTCATGCCCTAACTGTTTAATTTCCCTTGATAAGTAACTATCTAGGTTGCTAAACACTCTTCTCATTTACTTGTATGTGTATTGTTATTCTATAGTCTAGAAAGAATATGCAGTGATCCCGAGGACAGTAAAATTTTATTAGTTTAAGTAATTGTGTTGTACCCTGCCTTAAGAGAACAGTAGATGGCACATTACTGTCCTCAGCATTAGCTACCGATCCCAGTCAATGTCCAAATCTTAAACGTCAAGCTAATTATGTTACGTGTTTTATTTTTTTTTTTTATTATTTTTTTTTTTTTATAAAATACTTGTATACATGTTTTGTATATAGTAAAATATGACATTTAAAAATAAACTCCTAATCATTGGTCAGATGATAGCATCAACTAAAAAAGTATTTAATGAAACTTGGATGGTTTTTATTTGCTTCACTGGACATCAATGAAGCTTTAAATGGGGACATTCACTTACGTTTTCCTTATGTACAACGTAAAATCATATGAAGATGTTTGCATTTACATGTACTTTATATACAGTGGGCCAAAATAGACAGCCACTGATTGTACATGTTTTCCCCACTTAAAAAGATGATAGAGGTCACTATGATAGACAAAATGATTGGAATAAAAATCCCGTTGTAGGATTTTCTGAAGAATTTATTTCTTAAATATGGTAGAAAACAAGTATTTGGTCACCCATAAAGAAGAAAGATTTCTGGCTCTCACAGACCTGTAACTTCTTCAAGAAGCTCTTCTGTCCTCCTCGCATTACCTGAAATAATATTTGTTTTACTTTCTGTATAAAAGACACCTGTCCACAGTCTCAAACAGTCAGACTTTAAACTAAACCAGTGCCAAGACCAATGAGATGTCGAAGGACACCACAAAGAAAATTGTAGACCTACACCAGACTGGAAAAGTGAATGTACAATAGGCAAGCTGGTTGAAGTGAATAAATCAACTGTGGAAACAATGGACGAAAATGGAAGACATTCATGACCACTGAATTTCTCTCATTTTGGGGACCCATGCAAGATCTCATCCTGCAAGATCAAAATGTTAATGAGAACTACATGTCCAGGCCTGCCTGAGGTTTGCCAGTGAGCATTTGGATGATCCAGAAGAGGATTGGGAGAATATGTGGTTTTTGGTTAAAAAAAAAAAAAGTGTTTGAAGGAAGAGGGCTGAGTTGCATCCAAAGAACACCGTACCTACTGTGAAGCATAAGGGAAATATGCTTTGCGGCTGTTTCGTGTTTTGTGAGTTTTTAAGCCAAAAACTTTCATCAGTGAGCATATTGAAGACGACACATGGCTGGGTCTTCCAGCAGGACCATGATCCCAAATATAACGCTCGGACAACAAGGCGTGGCTATGTGAAAAGCATTTCAAGGACCTGGAGTGGTCTCCACAGAGTTGAAAGTCCATGTTGCCCAGTGGCAGCCTCAAACTACATGGCCAAAATACCAGCTGCAGTGTGTGCAAACCCGGTGAAGACTTACAGAAAACGTTGCCAACAAAGGTTATGTTACAATGTATTGAGTTAAACTTTTGTTATTGATCAAACACTTATTGTTCACCATAATTTACAATTTAATTCTTCACAATGGGATTTCCTGAATTTTAATTTTTTTTTTCCTCATTTTGTCATATCTTAAGTGTACCTACGATAAAAATTAAAGACCTCTCTCATTTTTCTAAGTAGGAAAACTTGTATAATCAGAGGCTGACTTAATACTTTTTGTCAAGATGTGTATGTATCTAAGCATGTTTTATCTTGTCATGTGTAGGTACAGACTTTCAGAGGGCCACATTGGTGTGAATACTGTGCTAACTTTATGTGGGGTCTCATTGCTCAGGGTGTACGCTGCTCAGGTAAGATCTGCTTTCATTCTCTGTAAACCATCTTTATTTTAACATGTAAAATTTCTAAGAAGTGAGTTGTTGCACTTTTTGATTTGCAGAGTCGGTGCAGTTTGCAGGCTAGTTAACGTATTGCTATAATTAAATTGGTATAAATACATTGGTAATGTCCGACTACTAAACAATAGTTTTGAATAGTTTAAACAATAAAGTTTACTGTTTGAGTGAGTAGGTTGAAGTATTCATGCATTTCCTGACAAGTAACAGACACGATTATAAAATCAGAGAAGCAACTAAATATTTCCAATTTTCATACCAGTATCAGTCAGGAATGTGGAAGGAAACTCAATTAAACAAAGTTCCTGAAAGTTGAAACTGAAATAAAGCCACAATGAGTAAATGCAAATGAATGCTGTGTGATAGTTCATAGCACTAAGCCAATGTGAAATCTCAAAGACCCTTCTCCAAAGTACATACTTTGTTAGTTTATGGAGTGTTTGTGCCCTTAATGGTTAAGAGCTGAAATTTGCATTTGGGGTAGTGTCACAGTCACCATGACATTCCAGTTTGATATTAAAATTTAAGTATGTAGTTTCTTGGTTACAATATTTATTTATTTTTTGTTAAAAAACCTGTAAAGTTTTGTTTACGTGAGAAAAAAAAAATTATTTCAAACTCTAGCCTAGTTAGGGTATTGGTTTATTAGTGTAAAAGTTTGTCCACCAAAGTTGCTTATGTGGGCCCTTGAGCACGACCTTTAACCCTTTATTTAATTTATTTATTAGTTATAAGATCTACGGATTAGCTTTTGTTATAATATATAATTAGTTTTAAAGCTATAAACCATGAAACCCTAGGTTTGTCCCAATTATAATAAAACTTATAAGCAATGTGACTGTATAGCATTCCTAAGTGACAACTGGTTCAAACCAGATTTTTTTCAGTACTTTCGGAACTATTTGAATTGGTATGCACACATTGTACAAAAAGATAGGCATGAGAACAACACACCCATTTCACACCAAGACAAATATATAGCTCTTTTTCACACACTGGTCAATCTTTTACACACACACACACACACACACACACACACACACACACACACACTCTCTCTCTCTGGTTGGGGTGTTGTGCCATGTATCTAAAGGTTGTGTGTTCAAATCTTAAGTCCAGTGAAAATACCAACGTGGGTCTTTAAGCAAGACCCTTAAATCTCATTGCTCCAGAGGTGCTGTGTCCACCAAGTTAAGACACTCCTAAATCACTTGGGATCTGCTAAATGACCAAATGTAATGTAAATGCAATCTCACACACATACCTTTCCATTAAACCTTGTTTAGCTAAATGTCATTTTCGATTTTAATCTGAAGCATAAATAATATGATTTTTTACTTTTGTTTATTTTGTCATTCCTTGACTTATGTGTCTTTGCATCATATATGTAATGTGTTAATAATCAGATCATATTGATTTCAGACTCTTAACATGGTGTTTAACAAGTTTTGGAGTTAATTCATAGGGTTTTAGTGCTGCTTTTTGTATAGAGATTTTTTTTTTATCATAACATTGACTTTTATTCTCAGACAATGATTGCACGCAGGACATTTGTTGGTGTCAATGCCCAAGGTGAGACTTGAGCTGTACTAAACAAATCAAAAAACAGACTTCAATTTTTGGCTTTTGTTCTGTTTAAGAGCTTAGTGCAGGCAGACTTCAAACCAATAAAAATGACAGAGTTAGTGATGGATGGGCTGATGGTGAGAAAACACAGAAAGTGTATGCTCTGAGAAAGAGAGACTGGCAATTGTGGTGCAGAGCTAATATTTCATATACAGCACACAGTCAGCAACAAAGCTATTTACACGAATAATATTTACACCCGTAAACTGATAAACATAGAATTACACCTACTTAGTACTTATGTGTGTGCACAATGTCAATTTATAACAACACAAACGGTTGCTATTGCCTATGTTTATCAAGTCGTCTGGTCATTATGTTGGTGGTTTTCATCAGCTTTATCCTGTGTCTCTTTTCAGATTGTGGTCTGAATGTTCATAAACAGTGTTCAAAGCTGGTACCCAGTGACTGCCAGCCAGACCTACGCCGCATCAAAAAAGTGTTTAGCTGTGACCTCACTACGCTAGTGAAAGCTCACAATACGCCACGACCCATGGTGCTTGATATGTGTATCAGAGAAATTGAGCACAGAGGTAAAGTATAATCCTCATTTGTTTTGCCTTAAGCAGTATTTTTTTGAAGTAAATGTGTATTTAGTTATATTTTCATAAAAAAAAAAAGGAAACGTTTAATGTTTATAACAGTGTGTGTAAAGCTAAGAAATCTAAAGTTTGTTGTCAGACAGCTTTGGTTTCAGCTGCTAGAAAAGATTCACATAGATTTGTTTGCTGTCAGAATCTGGAGATCTAGTGTGTTCTAAGTAGCATTAGTCTATATTCACCTATTAGACTAAGGATTTACATAGAAATGCATATATGATATGATGTTAGATTGTAGATTGAAAATGCTTGTGTTGTCACTGTAAGTGTGTGTACAATTATTATTACTTTTTTATTGATGATCTATTAAGCTATCTCACCAGGTACATACAGTCTGGACTTATCACAACTGTATTAAAAACACTAAATAAAAAAGATTCACTGTGTTGTATATTTATAGATGCTTCTTACCATGATATCAGACTACTTCCCTGAGGGGAAATTGCAGATGTTATAGTTGCTCAGATTGCTCAGATTGCAAGTACTAATGTATTTATAGTTGCTAAAGAATAAGTACACTCTTAAAGTGGCAAATGCGGTGTTGACATATATTGCACGATTTATGATATAACTATGTGATGATTTTTAATGCACATTTTCTGTATTGCACGTATTGAAACTATATATAATCGCCATTGCACAAGTTTATGTTACACAAATTTTTATTTTTCTTAACCGCCACACGCTGCATAAACTTTAGAAGGTGTAGTTATGTTATACTCTTATTGAAAAAAAAAAATCTCAAGTGGATGTTTCGGCACTGTCCATTTCATTAATGCATTATATGCATCAAATAAGTTCATTCTGTACAATTACAAACTATACAATAAAATTACTTTGTACAGCCCATGTTTATTTAATTTATTAAAAAAGATTTTTTGTGACATAAAAACAATTTGTATTCTTTTTATAGGACTGAAGTCAGAGGGCCTATACAGAGTGTCTGGTTTTACAGAACACATTGACGACGTGAGACTGGCCTTTGACAGAGGTATGTACAAAAGTATTGCAAACCTTTATGTGCACAATAGCAAAAGATGTGAGATTAAGCAAATAATGGTATTTGAATATACCATCCCCTCTGCAATTATAGGCTTCACATAAAGGGAATGGGATTATAGGCGATTTAGTTTACTCTGAATCTCACTTTAAATAGCATTACATTTTTATTAATTCAGGTACAGTTATATTGGTTTGAAGCTCCCTAATTAATTGTTAATTACTGTAATTAAAAACTTAATTTGGCTCATTGAGGTTAAATAAGAGTTATGACCTAAAAATGTTTTATTAAATACAATTTCTGCCATTACCATCTTCTAAACTTATTTGGAATTTTTTACGCAAGTGTACAAGAGAGCTCCATTTTCTCCAACCTTTTTTAGAAGAATATTGAGTGCTTTGTTAGCCATAAAAGAAAGGTGTGTACTAAATATTAAATTCTCCAGATCTCAATGTGTCAGTAATAGTGACACATTTGGTTTTGCTTAAATGTATTTTATTTTTATTTTTTTATCATTCTAAATCTAATCTAATTACATGTTGGATAGTAATCATTTTTACAGTATTATATTTAGCTAATTCACCACTTATTATCTGGTTGTTGTCCATTACAGAAGGAGAGAAGGCCAACATCAGTGCTGGTGCATATCCTGATATCAACACTATTACAGGAGCTTTGAAGCTGTATCTGAGGGATCTGCCCATCCCCATCATTACTTATGACGTCTATTCCAAATTCATACAGGCAGCCAGTAAGTGCCCTCGCAGGATGCCATTTAAATGCCATCTAATCCTTCAGTACTTGTGCTTGTGTAATATATCATGTTAAACATCAGTACGAAATGTGCAGAATTATATGAAGTTTAAGAAATGTGTTATGATGTAGAATTAACAGACTCTGACACGAGGCTTGAAGCAATCCACGAAGGCCTTCTCCAACTTCCCCCTGCCCACTATGAGAGTCTCCGGTACCTGATGACTCACCTGAAAAGGTAAGACTCATGTATGGCTACAGTTCTCATTTGGTTTAAGTTTGTAATTGCCAGACTTCACCAGTTCGATATTCCACAAAAGCTAGCCCTTATTATATGCATGGGCTCAGACACCCATGTTTCGCCCATTTCGTGACTGTAATTTAATAGGGGACATTGTTTAAGAAACCATAGTTTGAGAACTTTGTAAAAAACATTGAATTTTATATGTGTATATATCTATAAGCTTAAAGATGAAGAATTCTTACATTGTGGGAAATACCAGGCCAAGTGTTTCTAGGCATTTTCAGGCATTAGTAAAAGTACATAGTGAGATGTAAAAGCATGCGATTTCATGAGATTTTTACCAGTTAGTTGACTAGTTCGCCAGTCTAATTAACTGACCAGTGAGTTTCCCTGCTTTTCTCTGTATGAACATTTTAAAACTCCATCTTACTAGGACACTAGTCATTGGCATTCATTACATCTGCAATTATGAATTGCACACTTTTTCTAAGAAAATACACTAGCACTTCCACAGTGGGAACACAAACCAAACAAAAAAAACAGTGATCAGACTTTTTCCTTTCTGTTTTTTACAGTAAGCAATGATATGTGTTTTATTTAACACATAAAATATGTTATATGCTGTGCAAAAATATTGAAATACTGTATTTTTTAAAAATGTCCTAACAATCTGTTGTCTTTCATTAGGGTCACTATGTACGAAAAGGATAATCTTATGAACTCTGAGAACCTTGCAATTATTTTTGGCCCGACTCTGATGCAGCCGCCGGATCAGAACACGATAGCCACCCTCAATGATATGAGATATCAGAAACTAATCATTCAGATGCTGATTGATCATGAGGACATTCTGTTCTAAAACATGAACCATTCAGACTTCTTTTTAACCCAAACAGCAATTGGGAAGCTCTACGATGCTTGTTTTCAGACCGCAAAGAGATGGAGAACAATCATTTGTTATCCGGGTGCATTATACATAAATTATATTTCTAAGATGTGGTTCTCTTAAACAAAGCACTACATGGACAGATGCATTCTGCACACAGAGATGTTTTATTATTTATATTTCAGTAAATGAACTTGGACTGTTACACTGAAGATCCAGAAAATTATCTTAAATAGCTCTTATATTGTCTCTTGATCATCAGTGAAATGATTGATAAAGCTGGCTAATTGTTTCATATTGGTACACAGACCACCCGCGAAACACAAAATATAGGCACATGTTCTGGATTCAGAGAAATGCAAACACAAGTTTGCAAGATGAAACTCCACAAGGTTTTTCAGATTAAGATAAAATGCTTTGTGTAAATCCATGCACACATGGTTTGCGTAACCATGGGCACAGATTATAAACCATTAGATGGGTTTCTTGGATTGCAAAACACTGCACATGGATTGCAAATTTGATCAATGGGTTACAAAAAGCTATATACACAATGCATTACACATTTTTTCTCATTTCATTTTGCAATTTTAATTACTCAAAAACAATAAAATATTTGAAATTGCCAAACAATCTGTTAACTAAAAACTTGTAACTTCTAACATATAAAGGAATTTTTTGAATGATCTCATTCACTCCAAAAATAAGAAAACACTAGGGAATTCCAGAAATATATGGGTTCTAACAAAAGTAAAATAAATCATGAATAGAAAACAAAATGGAATAATGTAAATAATTTAATTAAGACCGTGTAAAATCCTTGTGTAAGATATTTCTTCTAAATTGTCTCCTCAAGACTTTACAATGCCAGATAGTTGCCCTTATAAAATCCACTCAACTGACATCCTTCAATTTTAACAGTATTACTATTTTTTAGTAAAACTAATTAAATTGTCTATGAAACAGATTAACACACATTGTCTAGGATAAACTTTAACTTATCCTAGTAATAACTTCCTTTTCATTTAAAAAACACAATTGGTTTTAGTACACAAAATGTATGTAAATGTATGCAGTGCCACGTCTAAACAAGCCTGTTTTCAAAATTGATTTTAGCCATAAAAAATAAATCATACATTTTGCTACAACTGCTGGATTACAATAATGTTTTTGAAGTAGTTTTGTGTAATACACATGAATTTTATGGATTTTAATGGCAGAAAATAAACAGTTCATTTTAAATCCAGAAGCATGTAGTTTGTAGCCATCAAACAATAAAAAACAATAAACCCTGTTTGAAATGTTAAAATGTGATATACTTTGGTTAAAATACCCCTGGGATTAAGCAGTACCAGTTTTCTGACAATGCTTAAACAGTCTTGTCTAGAAACTCTCAGTTTCAGTGGCATTCCATTTAGGAGTAATATGCCTCTGCTCACCTCACCCAACACTTTCACAGGGTGTGCCTATTGTTATTATGGCTTTGCTCTACCATGGAAACTGCTGTGCATGAAGTTGATGCCAGACAGTAGTTTAAACAAAAGTCAGACTTGAAGCAATATAGACCCACCAGTTTAAGAGCAAGGGAGACAACGACTTATCTTTATAATTTTGTGATATTTTGGTTTGCTTTGTATTTGTGTAGAGACATAAAACATAAGGCCTGGCTGTTTAAGTACACTGCTAAAAAAAATAAAGGAAAAATCTTTAGTAGAATGCGTTGAAAACAAAATAACAAAGTTATCAAAATCTACATCAAAATTATCCAATGGTGGTCTGGATTTAGAATCATACTCAAAATGAATGTGGAAAATCAAATGACAGGCTGATCCAACTTCAGTGAAAATTCCTCAAGACAAGTGCAAATGAGGCTCAGTAGTGTGTGTGTCCTCCACGTGCCTGTATGACCTTCCTACAACACCTGGGCATGCTCCTGATGAGGCGGCGGATGTTCTCTCCTACAGCCCCCTCCATGTCTCCTGGTGTAC
>JAOUQT010167465.1:0-18365 GCA_025769995.1 Xyliphius kryptos
TTCCACTATCTACTACATAAAGATTTTCAACTGAAATATTTTATTCATTGAGTTCTAGGATGTGTTATTTTTGTGTTCCCTTTATTTTTTTGAGCAATATTTATACAATATAAATTGCCAATAGATTTTGGTCACAGCACAACGCAAACAGGACAAAACTAACTATACGTAGATATATTAAATGTTATCACGACATCGAGGTGCATAATATCGCTGTGGTTGCGAACTATACTAACAGGTAACTAACGCAGTTTCTATGCTACACACTAGAGGGCGTTATCTAACTTTTCTGTCACATGGTCTGATTTGTAATCTTATTCAGAACATTAAGGACAGGTATAATTATCCTAATATCTTAGGATCACGGTTACTTTTTCAGCTCTAGTAATGGCAATAAATACAAATTAGAAACAAATTCTATTTCTTTTATTCACATACACTTATTTAATACACCAGCAATGACGGCATTTCCATTCCTAGTTAATTGTACTGGAAAACTCACATAACCCAGAAGAGAACAGTCCGAACCCCACACAGAAAAATGCCTGAAACTGCACAAAATAATCACATATTAAGTTTATCATGCTAAATAATTGCACATCATTGGCAAATTAATCACCACGTGATCTGAACAAAACTTCTAGGCTAAAGTGTATCTACAAAAGTAGTTAAAATGGAGATAAAAGTCCACACAAATATGGATGTAATTCCAGACTGATGAAATAGACCAGTCCATGTGCTTATGAAGTTTCTGTTTTTTGTGTAACCAAGGCAACAGGAAAAGATGGGTTAGGCTTTTAACTCCCTGTTACTTCACTCACCCCAACACAAAAGAAGATCCATCACCTAGTACATTTCTGCATTTTCTCTATCTGCGTAACCAAACTCTTATTAACACCCAGCACTTAAAACATACCTGTCTGGACAAGAAGGTAAAACTGAGTCAAAATGGACACCAGATTGATGACGGCAGAATTGCTGGCAAATCATCAAAGTATGTACTATGTACCAATGAGAGGAAAATGCTGCACAGCCTGTTAGAAATAAGCTTGAGGCGTTGTTTTTCTTTGTCTTAGCTAATGCTTGCCACCCTGGGGCAAAGATTGAAATAAACTGGTTTGTAAATATTTTTGGATTTCAAACACTGTACAGAGATTTTACGCATTACACTGGGATTAAACAACTGGTTTAAATAAACAGTTTATAAATATTTTAATGATGACTTAATATTTAAAAGGTATGAGGGGATTAAAACCTGTTTATGGTCTGATTACATTTAAGGTGTAATTAAGGTTTGTGATTTAAGGTTTGTGGTCTGCACAACCAGTTAAAAGTATCTTATCTCATTATCTTCGGGTTAATCCTGTATTATGGACTAGGGTCACTGGGGGGGAAAGGTGTGTTTTAGGTAATGGGCAAACACACTTAGGACAGGGCACAAATTTATCGCTGGGCAAACACTTGCACCGACACAACCAAAATAAAAGGGAAATATAACAGCCAATTTACCTTAAATCCATGTTTTTGGAACACACCTACATGCGGACACTGGAGAATATGGCAACTCCATCCAGATCGCAATTCGAACCTGGATCCCTAGCACTGAGAGGCAAACATGCTAACCATTCAATTACTGTTCGAGGCTTAGCAACATCATGCGCCAGGTAATAAAATTAAGTTAGTATTTAAAGGTAAAAGTACAGTACTGTTTGACCAGGAAGTCCCAAAAAGGTTTAGAATTGTCAAAAGGTTTCGTAAACATTAGGAATCATTTGTCCTGACATCATAAATGTCTTGAGGATGTTCTCCCTGTGAATGCCTTAGTTGTTTCCATAATGTCTGATTTCCTTTCAAAGTCCAGGAGAACCCACAGAAAACCACGCAGACACTGTGAAGTTTGCAGTCTTACTCACATTTCTATTTTACCTCAATGGTGCAACATTAAGGGGCATTGGCAGTTGTAGGTTTATGGTTAAGGAATCAGTCTTGCGACTTTAAAGTCACCGGTTCGACTTTTGATCCCATCAGATATTATGCCCTTGAACAAGGTACCTAACCCTAATTGCTCCCCGGGTGCTGTTTTCAAGGGTGTACCCCCCACTCCGGACATGTGTGCTCACTTTATTCTCCCACAGTCCAAAAACATGGATTCAAGGTAAATTAAATGCTCTAAATTGCCCCATATATTGTGTGTTTGTGTGTGAGTAATTGTGCCAAGCAAAAGGATGGCGCCCGGTCTTTGGTGTATCTACCAAGCGCCTGAGAAGTTCTCCTCTGGGTGGCCATAGGGAAGAATACCGCAACTCGCTTAGATAATAATGCAGAAGATAATGAATGAATAAATAGCTAAGCAGCATTTTATTTATTGTAGAAAAAATCTCCTTTTAATGCTCAATTTTATATTATAACCAAAACTTTATTTTTTGTCACTGAGCAGAAAATACAGAATGCAGGTTTCAGTCAGATTACAGTAAAACTTATTAAATTTGCTTCATTTGGTTTAAAATAAGCATATGTGATCATCACATACTACTTGAATTTATTGACAAAAAAATTGCAGTCCACATCAAACCGCTGAATTGGCTCAACTGAATATAGGGTTTAAGATCATACTTAATGGTAATTTGTTGAACCCCAAATTGTAACAACAAATAGGGGCCATCTTTTAGAAAGTTCTAAAAACTGGCTTATTTCAGTTTATTAATATCACAATGGCAGGAATGTGTTTGTTATGTTGCTTGTGATTTCATTAAAAAGTAAATTAATCCCAATATTTGAAAATACGTAATAGCCCTGTTAATCTGTCCTGTTTTTATGTAGAAGCAAGCTATTTAAAAAGTAATTTTAAGACCAATTGGTCATTAATACATATACAAGGTTAATACATGTAGAACATTCTGTAGACTGTAATTGACGTGATATAAATCAGAATTTCGCATCTCAATTCCTGAACTAGTCACCTTGAGCTCATTGACCTTTAGGGCTTAACATCCTCAGGCATAGTATACACACGTCACTGGAACCTGTCAGAAAGGCATTTTGTGCATATCAATGTGTGACGGTGTGTTCTCTTTCTCCTCCTGTCAATGACAGATTGATTACATAAGATCAAGGATATATTTCATCAGGCTTGTATGAGCAGCCACGTGTGGGTGCTGTGAAACTGATGCAATGCATCAATACTAAAGTGCATTTTATCAAGTATTAATACTGGTATTGGGCCTCAGTTTTTTCAATCACTTTATTGCTTTAAAATTAGACAAAAACACAGCACAACAGAAACCTGTTGAAGGAATCTTTACTGTCAGGTCAACAACACAGGAAACATTGTTCAACATCATCTTTGTTACAGCTTATCTTCTGCAAGTCGGAAGGGTCAGTCTATGATTTCTGTGCTGGCTCTTAAACAACAGCACTAATTCATCTTGCACAGCCACAGATTAATGCCATCTTTTAGGCACAATGAGGTTTCAGTACTCTACACTGACATGTGATGCCACACCGTACAGGTGACACTGCCACATACACCCCTTCACAAAAGTACTCGTAAAGAAGCCAAAATACAAATATGTTTGTTAAAGTTATCATTTTAAGATCCTATGGTACGCAAAATAATAGTGCAAAACTACTAGTGTCCTTTACTGATTTGGTATAACCCCTTGGAGATCATTTACCATTCTGTGCAGTCTAAAAACGAAAGCTTCACAATGCCACATTTCTCACAGCTGGATCCTTTGAACCACAAGCTAGACTGGACATGCCTACACCAGCACAAGAGGTTCTATAAAATTATTTGCATTAAAAAAAAAAAAAACAGGTGCAGCTACAATGAGCTCATGATATACATTTGAAATGTTATGCATTTGAATGGGTGTTGAATCTGCTATACCCTAATATCCTTTGATAATTTAGGAGAATTGGTTTCCTGAAGATTTGTCCCTGGTCATGTTCCCACCAAGTACTACTAGGGCACCTAACCCCAATTGCTCATCAGGCACATTATATAGGGCTGCCTTTATTTGAGTGTTTCACAGCACGGGTGGCTTAACTGGTCAGATAAGATTTCTCTGAGTGGAAGTACAGTAGGCAAAAAAGTGATCACTGTTGATGCTGCCCAGCCATGCAAGGAAGAAGTCCCCCCCACTGAGCCTTGGTCATCAAAAGGTTTTTCTTTAAAACCAAACAGTTTTTGCCCCTATGGCTTTAGCTGCTTTTGGACGTTAAGGCTTAGAACACTTTAGCTGATTTGAGACAATAAAAGCAACTCAATATAATTAAAATAAAACCCTTAAAACTGAAAAGTAATGTGTTTACGTTTTTTGATTATGCTCTGATTTCTTTCAAAACAGTAGTGCTGCTGGATGAAGTGAACATGCAAATTCCTTAAAATAATGACATACATGCTTTCGCTATCTTATTAGACCATACAAGTAAAGGCATGTTTGGTCTCCCTTGACATTTTATTCTCTAATTCCATTCATTTATTATCTTCCGCTTAATCCCCTTCGAGGGTTGCAATGGGGTTCCCCATGCCCATCCAGGGGTAAATGTTTTGAGCGCTGGGCATATACACCCAGAACAGGTTGCCAAACTATCACTGGGCACACTCACTCACACAGCCACACACAAACACACAGTATATGGGACAATTTAGAGCATGGAATTCCCATTGAATCCATGTTTTTGAACTCTTGGAGGAAACCGGAGAAAATCCATGCGGACACAGGGAGAACATGGAAACTCCACCCAGATTGGGATTGCCCCTATGGCTTCAACTGCTTTTGGGGGTTTAGGCTTGGAACACTTTAGCTGATTTGAGACAATAAAAACAACTCAATATAATAAAGAAAAGTAATGTTTACATTTTTTGATAATGCTGTGCGTTCAAAACAGCAGGGTTGCCAATCTATCGCTGGCCACACTCACACAGAAACACACACAGTATTGGGGACAATTTTAAGCATTCAATTGACCCTAAATCCATGTTTTTGGACTGTGGGAGAAAATCTAAGAACTCGGAGGAAACCCATGCAGACATGGGAGAAACATGGAAACTTCACCCAGAATCCCCATTGCTGAGTGTACATGCTAACCACCAAGCCACCATGCCACATATTAATTTCACACATATTTAATTTTTTTTATTGTAAATAACTATGCACCCAACTGCAGAGAAGACATTTGTTTTTTTGTATTCAACACATGCATGTCTAGTGTACATGAATGATCATATGATATATGTTCTAAAGACATTTTCTTTAGTCTGAACGCACATCATTATTTTATTTTTAAACATTCAGTAGTGTGAATGTAGACTCTGATGATGTACATAGTATATATTTTAAGTTGTGCGGAACATTTGATAATAATCTCTGATTAAATGGCTTAATTCTCTTCAGACCAATTTTTCCCCACTAATTTATCAGCGTCTTAATTTTCAATTTACATGCCAAATTTAGAATTCCCCTCTTTTAAATTACTAAGGAGACATAGGATACCTTTAGTGTAGACCAACAATAACTCACACGTGTTTTCAACAGATTGTTTTACACTGTTAATGTTGTTGTGTCAAGACACGTTTTGTGCCAGAGACTGAAGAAAGCTGACTTACGGGTGCAAGGCCCTGAAATAATTTATCACCTTTGGCACCTCACAGTTCTGCTACAATGGCCTTTGACTTAAAATGAGGAAACAGCATCCTGGTGCTCGTGCTGTGAGACAAAAGAGGAGGTGAAATTCCACACGGAGGACCATTGAAGGGCAGCGTCTCTGTGCTTCTGGTTCCACAGGGATCAGCTACTACAGTAATCGCTGCCTGGCTGTCACACGTTCCCTGACGCTCTGGTTTACCTTTCACATTGTGTGTGCCGCTGTGTTTATTCAGCAGTTGATCTGTTGCCATATCAAGCTACACTGAGGAACTGTGTTATAAAGTAACACTTTAATGTAGTTCCACTATTTATGGCAACAAGTGACTTAATATTACTCTTTAATATACACTTTAATAATGTAATTTCAGGAACTTAAATTCTAAAAACACTCATTAGTCTTGATATGTTTGAAAATGTACACATGCAGCCTGTGCCCCAAATGTCTTGTTGTTGCTGTAATGCCTCCTTCATGGTGACTATTTGCAGTTCTCATTTTCATTCTTTTGCACTCACAAAATATTAACCCTTTATCTCAAGTTTGGATTGTACTTTATGGGTTACTTAATCATGTGGCACTTATTAAAGATTTAAAGTAATTGCAGACAAAATGTGCTGTTGAACTACTTTTAAAAACCTGTGATGCAAGAATCAGCATTAGCTCACACAGCAGCCGACAGTAAAGACAATGTGAACTTACCCTCCTGTAAATATGGTAATAATTATTCTATTCTTAAGACCAAGAACTACACTTACACCTGTAAATTTCAATCTTTGTGATCAGGTATGCATTATTACAAGAAAAGGCTAATTATTTCACCTAACACAAAAGTTACAGTCTCATTGTGGAACAGAATGAGAAATGGAGACAGAATTAATTAAGCACTGACTGAAATACCTCATACCCACCCAGGAGAGAACATTTCAGGTGCTGGGCAAATTCACCCAAGACTGGGTGCCAACTCATCACTGGGCACACACTTACACAGACACACACTATACAGGGGCAATTTAAAAAGGGACCTAGAGCAACCACTTTACCTTGAATCCATGTTCTTAAATTGTAGGAGGAAACCAGAGAACCCAAATGAAACCCAAGTGGACACAGGGACTCCACACAGATTTGGATTCGAACTTGGATTGCAGCGCTGGGAGGTGAATGTGACAACCATTAAGACACTGCTTTTCTAATATTTTCAAATTGTAGCTCCCATTGATTTAATGACAGCCCAACTGGTTTTTAACCACACTGATTAAGTTTATTCCTAAACATGAGAACTGTAACATAAATAACAAGTCTCAATAATGACCTTTGCATCATAATAATAATAATATAATTATATTAATAAAACAATGAACTTTAATTAATTCATTCATTATCTTCTGCTTAATCTTCTATTAGAGCTATGACCATCCAGTTGATCGTTTCGGGTACAGGGTAGACACACCGGGGACAGGGCGCCAATCTTTTGATGGGCACACACTCACACACAGACTATACAAGGGCAATTTAAAGCAGCAAATTCACCTTGAAACCATGTTTTTGAACTGTGGAAAGAAGCCTGAAAACTCCCAGAACTGAGCCACCACCTGGCCCTGCTTCTCTAAATAATAATTTCTGATAACTAAAATAAAATTAAATTCATTATAATTAATTATATTGCACCTTTTATTTTTGGTTAAAAATTGCTTTGCAAAACTTTCTATTTCAAATGATCTTTTATGGGGTCCTTGTGATTACTTGCTTATAACATTATTTATGTGGGCATCTAGCCATTCATAAATACAAATAGTTACTAAAAACAGCACTGTGTTGTAATACAAAGTCATGGTTTATTGCCATATTCTATTAAAAGAAAATCAGGTCACATGACTGAAATTCTCTGAAATACCATGTCCTATCAGATTATGCCTTATTTCCATATGTTAAGTAATTCAGTTTTGGGTAATGTTCCACTTCCTGTGTGTAATTTCTATGTAGCACTCAAAGGTCTAAGAATTTCTGAAACACAATCGGAGAACAGCTCTCCTGCCCCAAATCCTCCTCCTTACTCACCGTTAAATTATTTTTACAATAACTTATAATGCAGTACATTCACAGTCAGTGAACCTATTAATTCAGGTTGCCCGGGTGACACCAAAGGGACATCCTAACATTTAAATCACATGCAAAGTTTTTAACCACAGGAATGAACCTCTGCTCCTGCTCTCTCAACATATCTCACTTCCTTTTTCAATACAGCTTCTAGAAGACCTCGGGGCAAAAAGAGGCGGACTCATGTTACCTGCACTTAATAGTATTTCACCACTCAGCAAAGAAACCCTGAGTACTAACCGAACATCAAAAGAGAGATAACAACAGCAGAACAATAAAAAATGAGAAGGTAAAACAGGTTGGGGTTGAAAGGCAATTTGGGCAATTAACTATGAACCTGTCTCCCATTGGTTTTAAAAGTCAAGAATGTGAAAGAGCTTTACATTGGCTTTTACTTCTTTTTCAATCGAAAAACTCTCCCCCCAACTCCCAAAATATTGTGTGTTACAGAAATCCTGCCTATTTTTTTTTTTCAGAAACGTATCAAACTAATTTTATATAAAGATTTGTATATTTATGTATTTTCCTGGTAGCATAGGCATTGTATTTCTATGCTGTTTTTTGGGTTAAGGGTTACCGAGAACATTTTCAGTGAAAGGCCTACTGACCGAATAAGTCGGTATTACTAAAGAAATAAAGGGAATGAGTGCACACAGCTGCTCTCTTTGTAACATGTTTTAAGAGAACTACAGGTTCAACCACATGAAACATGTTGTGGTTTTGTCATGTCACATCATAGGAATTACATGATTAAAGTATTTGTTCTACGCATGTTACTCAGATTATTTCCCATGCTGATGATTAAAGAGTTTACATAATAAAACTTAAACAATTGAATTTCAGATGATATTTACTCAGGGGCTGTCTTTAAACTAATTTAAATAGCTCATCTCAGTCCACATGGTTAAATCTCAGGAGTGCTGGTCAATAGGCCAGTACTACAACAACAACAACACAGTCCCCAGTAGGAATGAGACAATTAATCATTTTTGCAATTAATTGTAATTAAAGGTGATACAATGAATTAATCATAGGACATAAAATACAAACAGTGAAATACATTTCAAATATGTGTTGTTAAAGATTAAACCACTGGTGTCAACCTTTATTTAAACCAAATTACATGTATCATAGAATTAATAAATTTAGTTATTACTCTGACTACCAAAGCTTACAATATGACTGTAAACAAATCATACTGTAAGCTTTGGTAGTCAGAGTAATATAATTAATTTATTTTAATTCTTTGAGACACGTATTTTGGGTTAAATATGTATACTGCCGGGCGACACAGTGGCTTATTAGTTAGCACATTCGCACTGGGGATTCCCGGTTCGAATCCAAATCTGGGTGGTGTCTGCGTGGGTTTCCTCCAGGTTCTCCGGTTTCCTCCCACATTCCAAAAACATGAATTCAAAGTAAATAGAATGCTCTAAATTGCACTGTATAGTGTGTGTATGTGTGTGTGCCTGTGTGAGTGAGTGTGTACCCAGCGATAGATTGGCGCCCTGTCCTGGTTGTATCTGCACAGCTCCTGAGACGATATCCCCTAGATGGGCATGGGGAACCCCCCCCCCCTTTTTTTTTTTACTCTTTTCCCCCTTTTTCTTTCTATCTATACTGTTTAGTTGTTTTTTAAGCGTGTCAACTCAGTTTTGTAAAAGAACTAAAATGAAAAATAAAAGTTAAAAGACTTTAATAAGCTTGTAGTTCAGATTAACATATTGTCATGTTTTTGTCAGCCAATTGTTTGTGAGGCTGGTAAGGCAAAGTAAGCCTTAAATAACAAAAAAGTTTATAGTGCATGTTACTTTTAATTAATAAATGTTTTAACAGTACTTCAGAAACATGGCTGGTTATAAAATGTATAGAGGTTAGCACGTTTTCCTTGCAGCGCTGGGAGTTTCCGGTTCGAAGTTTCCATGTTCTCCCCGTGTCTGCGTGGAAGTTATCTGGTTTCCTCCCACATTTCAAAAACATGAATTCAAGGTAAATTGAATGCTCCAAATCCAGAAATCAAAAAGTATTATTTTTATTTATTAATTTATTTGTGTTTTCCTGCTGCAAATAAGGCCTCAAAGACCTATTAGTCTGCCTCTAAAATCTCCATCTCCACTCCACTTATTACTCTAAATTAGTAGCACCTGTTTGAAGTCGTTAGCTGCATAAAGACACCTATCCATGACTCATGATCTCCCTCGGACTGGGGCAGGATCTCACCTTGTGGCGTATCAATGATCGTAAAGGTGAGGAATCAGCCCAGAACTACACTGGCGAAGCTGGTCAATGACCTGAAGAGAGCTGGCACCACAGTTTCAAAGGTTACTGTGGGTAATACACTTACGAAGTCATAGTTTAAAGTCATGCATGGCACGGAAATCAGCACACGTCCAGGCCAATCTTAAGTTTGCCCATGACCATTTGGATCATTCAGAGGAGTCGTGGGAGAAAGTTCTGTGGTCAGAGGAGACCAAAATAGAACTTTTTGGCCTTAATTCTACTTGTCATGTTTGGAGGATGAAGAATGATGAGTACCATCCCAAATACACCATCCCTACTGTGAAGCACGTGTGTGGAATCATCATGCTTTGGGGGGAGGGTTTGCACATGGGAAGACTGCACTGTATTAAGTAGAGAATGACCGGGGCCATGTATTGTGAGATTTTGAGAAACAACCTCCGTCTCTCGGTTAGAGCATCATAGATGCTGGGTCGTGGCTGGGCCTTCCAACATGACAATAACCCAAAGCACACAGCCAGGATAACTAAGGAGTTGCTCCGTAAGAAGTATATTAAGATTCTGGAGTAAGATTCTCCAGACCTAAACCCTATAAAAAAATCTTTGGCGGGAGTTCAAACTCCGAGTTTCGCAGTAACAGACTAGAAACCTGGTCGATCTGAAAAAGATCTGTGTGGAGAAATGGGCCAAAATCCCTGCTGCAGTGTGTACAAACCTTGTTATTGCTAACAAAGTCTACTGTACCAAATATTAACATTTTCACAGGTGTTCAAATACTTATTTTCAGTAACACAAATAAATTATTTAAAATATGCAATTTTATTCGGCCCCTTTACTTTCAGTGCAGCAAACTCACTCCAGAAGATCAGTGAATGATCCACTGTTGACCTAAATGACGTTAATTAATAGAATACACCAGTGTGTAATCAAGTCTCCATATAAATGCACCTGCTCTGTGCTTCAAACAGAACTCTGAGACTATCATGAACACCAAGGAACATACAAGACAGGTCCGAGATACTGTTGTGGTTTAAAGCCGGATTTGGGTACAAAAAGATTTCCCAAGCTTTAAACATCTCAAAAAGCACTGTGCAAGCAATCATATTAAAATGGAAGGAGTAGCAGACCACTGCAAATCTACAAAGACCCGGCTGTCCCTTTAAACTTTCAACTTAAACAAGGAAAAGTAATCAGAAAGATGCAACCAAGAGGCCCATTATCACTCTGGAAAAACTGCAGAGATCTACAACTGAGGTGGTAGACTCTGTCCGTAGGATAACAATCAGTAGTACAATGCACAAATCTGGCCTTTATGGAAGAGTGGCAAAAAGAAAGCCATTTCTCAAAGATATCCCTAAAAAGTCTCGTTTAAAGTTTGCCACAAGCAACCTGGAGACATACCAAACATGTGGAAGAAGGTGCTCTGGTCAGATGAAACCAATATCGAACTTTATGTTTGGTGTAAAGGCAACACAGCTCATCACCCTGAACACACCATCCCAACTGTCAAACATGGTGGTGGCAGCATTATGGTTTGGGCCGGCCTTTCTTCAGTAGGGACAGGGAAGCTGGTTAAAATTGATGGGAAGATGGATGTAGCCAAATTCAGGACCATTCTGGAAGAAAACTGGTTGGAGTTTGCAAAAGACCTGAGACGGAGATTTATCTTCCAAGACAATGATCCAAAACAAAGCAAAATCTTTGATGGAATGGTTCACAAATAAACGTATTCAGGTGTTAAAATGGTGAAATCAAAGTCCAAACCTGAATCCAATAGAGAATCTGTGAAAAGAGCTGAAAACTGCTGTTCACAAACGCTCTCCGTCCAACCTCACTGAGCTCAGGCTGTTTTACAAAGAAAGTTTGAGCGAAAATTTCAGTCTCTCGATGTGCAAAACTGATAGAGACTAGCGACTCGCAGCTGTTTTTCGCAGAAAAAGGTTGGGCTACAATGTATTAAGGCACAGGGGCCGAATAACATTGCACGCCCCAATTTTCAGTTTTTTATTTCTTAAAAAAGTTTAAAATATCCAATAAATTTTGTTCCACTTCATGATTGTGTCCCATTTGTTGTTCACAAAAAAATTACAATTTTATATCTTTATGTTTGAAGCATGAAATGTGGCAAAAGGTTGAAAAGTTTAAAGGGGCCGAATACTTTTGCAAGGCACTGTATACACGCAAGCCCACACACACTATATTGCAAAAACGAATTTGATCACCCAACCAAATTATCTGAATGTGGTGTTACAATCACATCCACAGGTACAAACGTTTGCAAACGTCTGTTTGTGGACTACAGTACATACAGTGTTACTCCCCTTTTCTCTGTTCTAATAGTCAGAACCTCAATAGTACAACCACAGAGCAGGTATTATTTGGTCGGTGCATTATTCCTATCCCAGCAGTGTCAGTGAGGGGTTTATACGAAACTACAGCAGCACTGCTGCACTAAAAGCCCCATATTTGAATCAGTATCATTGCAGAACTGACAAACATTACACAATCCAAATTATACCCGTTCTGTGATGCTTCTGACCAATAGAGAACAGAGAATCAACATGGGACTAACTAATTGTAAAACTACAAGTTCATCTACATGGTAAGCCCAAACTTTTGACTGGTAATGTATGTCAAACTATTGCTAAAACATGGGACATACAGAAAACCCATATGAAAGGTAAATGTGTACATATGTGCACACATAAACCCTTTGAAGTAGCATGTTTTGTGTAGCATCTGAAAGGAGGTCACCGCATTATATACACCTGGGCTGTATTTCATATATGAACTTCAGCAAACTTAATTTATGGCATATTACTTATTGCATACCAGCTGACATGCTGGGAAGGTTTCTGTTACAGTTCTTATATTTAAATGATCGCTTTCTACTGCTTAAGTTATTTACTATAATAATTCAATATAATTTCAGCATATCAAAGCATTATCTTTTAATTATTTTTAAAGTATAAAGATCCAATAATTTTGAATTTCTTGTATGAATTTGATAGTTCGTGTCAATGATCAAAAACTATGCATTTAGATGCATGTTGTGTATGTTAGTATAACATTTTTCGTGTTAAGAGTTTTTTTTTAAATCCAGCCTATTGAAAATAAATCTGTCATTTTTCAGATAATCACAGTTTTTTTGGCTCAGACTTTTTCTCGTAAACTAATTTACAACTGGGTGTGCCAGCAATTACTGGGTTAATATTGCATGTCGCACAAATAGTATACAATAATCACTAAAAGCAATGTCCTCTGACCTGATTGTGATGTCATTCTTTTAGATCAACTGAAGGAATTCCAGCACTTCCTAAACCCATATATGGTCACATCCTTCTGAACTTGTGAACATGCAGCTATAAACTACCTCTCTTAAAGTCACAGGCAACATCCTGTTGGATACCTGATTGCAAGTTTTTCTTACGCACCGAAACAGTTTAATTGATGTGCAAAGCAAATACATTAAGTCACTCTTTAACCCCATTTCCTGCAATAAAATAATTCATGAGCTATGATTTTACAAAACTTCTCACAGAAATCTAAATTAGTCAAATGTGCAATTGGTAAACATGATACTATCAACAAAGCAACCAGTATGCACGAATTTACTCTTTCAGTGTTTCACAGTTTACCTTTTACAATGAACAACATAACTGTGGGAATAAAAGGGTTGTATTTTTAACTGATGGTCTACATTTTAAACTGAAATCTTGAAATACTTTACCTTTTTGTTTGCATTGTATTTGTGTGGTTAAAATTGATTCACATACATATTCCCCATTATGTTGTTTAGTTTTGTTTATCCAGGTGAATGTTTTTTTCCAAGAGTGAAAAAAAAAACTATGCATAGCATTTGGAGTTCAATCACTTCTCTTGTTCAGGGCCTTTAAGGTAATTTTTAAAGAATGTATGGGTTCAGTTTTAGTGAATAGCCTAAAACATTAAAAAAAAAAAAACCTTGAGATTAGACTTCAATAGGGATTCCTGTTTTTAAATAACATATTTAATCACTGTAGTAGGTTGTATGTGTACAGTATTAGCCAAAGGTTTCTGTTAGCTCACCATGATAAGGCATCGGATAATTTTACAACCTTATACTTACTCAGCTTCTTTCTGTTATGACATGTAAAGTCTTATTTTATGACGACATTTCTTTGAACCTATTAAGACTGATGAATATAGGCAATAAATGGGTCGCTGTGTTCTTAGGTCTCACATAAAGCAAACATTTAAACGTTTTAATAAGTTCTAGTGGTTAGAAATAGCCCCTTAACCTTTATTTGCAGTGATTAAATTTGTGTTAATAAACTCATTATATCACTAGCTGTCTTACCTGTACTACGCCAGGGTGGCGAGCATTTTTACAAGCACATTTCATTGAAGTCACTCACTGATTTGTTATTTGGCAAGATAACTTTCTTTAACTTTGCTAAAGTTTTTGGAAAGCAAAGCAGTGCTGCGGGATTGGATACATTTAGTCAGATGGCCTCTTTGATGTTGACTAGCAACTTGTAGCATGAGTTGCTTTACAGCATAGGAGTCAAATTCTGGCCCGTAGTGGAATTATAATTGGCCCGTGAGACAATACTAAGTGACTTATTAAGCTGGCCCACTGGTATTATATAGCACATGTATAGGTAATATCACTGAAGGAGATATACTTGAGTAAAGTGCAGTATGAAAACACTTACAAATCCCAGAATGCTCTGCTGGTGTTTGGTAGGCCAATCACGACAGACAAAAAGAAAGGCAGAAAACAGAAGCTTTTGGGACAAAAATTGTAAATGTAAATTTGTTTTCAAATGTAAAATACAGGCCTGTTAGTCTTTTATGGGAAACCAATATGGCTATAACAAGGAGTACTTCAAATGACACTATGAAAAGAAACACCATGACTATTGCTAGAACTTGAACATGACTCAAAGACACCAGAAGGTAGAGGAGATAAACAACAAACTACATTAAAAAGTAATCTATATATACAGCTCAAAAAAATTAACAAACTTAAAAATGATCAAAATGTAATTCCAAATTATGTCATGGTGGTCTGGATTTAGACAAGACAAGTGAAAATGACCTCCCTACAATGCCTGGGCATGCTCCTGATGAGGCGGTGTTCTCTCCTACGACCCACTCCATGTCTCCTGGTATCTGCTCCATGCTCTGGACACTGTGCTGACAGACACAGCAAAGCTTCTGGCCACAGCTCGCATTAATGTGCCATCCTGAATAAGCTGCACTACCTGAACAACTTCTGTGGGTTGTAGACACCGCTTCATGCTACCTCTATGGTGAGAGAACCAATAAAATGCAAAAGTGACCAAAACATCAGAAAGAAAGGATGAGAACAGAGAAAAGGCTTGTGGTCACTAGTCATTCATTAATTGTATTATTACTGTGTTTAAAGTCTGTCTGTCTGTCTGTCTGTCTGTCTACCTAATATAATATATCTCTATAATGTAGATTAGTTTTCAGACCCAAAAAAGGATAGTCCTAATGCTAGATACAGCTTACAGTATCATTTAGACAATTTTGTGTATCTATCTTTATGGCTTTGACATGAGTAAGGTCCTTTCCTGTTCTAGCATGCCTGCACAACTTTGCGCAAAGCCTGGGTCATAAACACATGGTTAGAGTTAAGAGGCCTGTGGAGGCTCATAATTAGAAGTTTAACTTTATGAATGGTATTTTCAAAAGGCCATTGAATCCTAGAAATGCTCCAAAACCTGATGAAAATTCTTATTATGAACCAAACAGGCTTGATGCAGTAATGTAACCCATTACACAAAAACACATGAAAATATTAGTAATGAATGATTAGATTATGTATACTAACTTATGCATCAACATGTAAAATAAATTAAGGACTAAGCCCCTGAACCATGGGATACACAAATCAAAGCCCCTTTTGTTTCCTAACATAGTCACTGCTTTAAATGAAACAACAATTCCTTCAGTTATACCAATTCCTGCATCAGGTAACAATTTGTTTCATCGACAAAACTGTTGCTGTTCTCAACATGTAACCTTCGTTTGGTAACATTGGAATACCTTCGGAGACATGCTAGCTGTTGTCTTTAGTCACAGAAGCATACTTATACAGTCTGCTCAACAACACGCTAACTATATTAATACTTCTGGATGGTGGCAAGGCAGAAATCGGGCCGGCAACGTTATACTGGGAAAGGGCTTAATTATGTGGTGTTTGCTACGCTGCGGGTCATCTAGTTTACTTGAATATAATTTAAAGAACAATTTTTGAGAGGGTCCAAATAAATAATTTTAGAGCGTTAAGTACATTAGAGCGTAAAGTACATTTTGGTCATCATCTTCATTAACTTTTGTAGTAAAATAAATCTCTGAATGGTTTGTCTTCTTTGTGTGTTACAGTGTAAAAATGTGCCGTAAATATTTCTTTAAAACCAGATTTGTACACATTTTACTGATTTATTACATTTTCAGTAGTGGTCCAGGCAGCTCAAAAAGACCTAGTTTCCTGCTTTTTGACACGTTGCCCATTCTTCCATTGCACAATAAAAGGCTGGGTGTGTGCTCAGATGGTTAGCCTGCTGAGTTATGTGCCAACAGCGCTTGGTTTGCACAGATCAATGCTGATTCTTACCTTATTGAAAAGTACACATTTTAACTGCTGTGCTCGAGTCGGGGAGAACAATCAGTGCTTATTCAGTAATAAAGGACACCCTCCCTCAGTCAACATTTGGCTCTCAAATTCATAGCTAGCTCATGCTCACTGGCCCCAGAACGCATCACTTACTTTCAATGCTTCAGATATTTATTCACAGCTTTTTTTCATGGCATGTATTTGTGATGGTAATTGTACATTATGAGAATGCAGCAGAAAAGGATACATGTTTGTGGTGCATTTTAATTATTTGCAGATGTTTTTATGTGTAAATAATAACCAATTTGTTTATTATTAACTAAAAAATAAATGGTTAATGGTTAAGGGTTCAAATTATATGACCAACAACATTATCAATGTGGATCCTGGAGCAAAACCCTTAATCCTTATTGCTTTAAGGGATGCTTTACCTGTTTCAGATCTGAACCATCAAGTTGGTTGTAGATCACTTTGGATAAAAAGCATCTGCAAAATGGCAAATTTTCTCCCTAAATGTCCTCCTACATAGAGTCAAATCTCTGGTTACCATTAAAGTAATTACTGTTCTCTTTACAGGCATTCAGCGGAATGTGTTTAAGAAAACAGCCTTGTGACTTGAAGGTCCACGGTTCGATTCCCAGTCACACAGAGTTGCCCTTGTGCACCCCATTCGCTCTTCGGATGCCATATACAAGGCTGCCCACTGCTCTGGTGACATGTGCTCACTTTACTAGTGTGTATAAGTGTGTGATTCACTGCACAGATGGGTTAAATGTGGAGGACAAATTTCTCTGTGTGTATGTACAGTAGGCAAAATAGATATATATATAAAATACTATATTACTTTATCACAATGTAATGCAAATATATTACAAAAAAAAAACACAAACTATGTTTGAAAGATTCAAATTCTCCATTTTCCGTATCTTATTGATTGGTTAATTAAGTTCCATGACTTATAATTATCTTTTCTAAAAGGCTTGGAAAAGATACAATCTACCGTTTAATTGTCAAAACAAAGCACCTTTCGTGAGAAACATGTCTTGCAAACTGGTAAAAAAAAAAATGTTGCAATAGACAAAATATTATAGACAATGCACTGGAAAAAAAATGCACTGAAAAGATGCAACATGAATAGATTGAAGTGAGCTTAATGTCTGAAAGAATTTTGATAGACAGCTGCACGGATTTTTCCATCTAAAATAAATAGTCAAGGAAACAAACTGTAATCTTGTAAAATAAGGATGAATGGCTTTAATTACCACAACACTTTACATACTTTGACATACATATTTTATGACCCTATTTTAGTTTAATTTACTCTTTACAGCCACCAAGAAGTATCTTAAGATATCTTACCACCTCTACTTGGTTCGAGCAGCAACACCAGTAATTGTGTATAAAAGTGGTTAGAGCTATTGTGCGCTGGGGAAACATATTAAGGTAACGTGGAAGTTGTTTAGTTCAGTGTTCTAATTTTTTGTAGTAAAATAAAAACACCAAAAAGCAACAAATTAAACATTTTGCAAAAATTAGCACCACAAATCCATGCCAAGGAGGGGAAAGTTAATAAATGAAATAACAGACTTGATTAAGAAGACAGACTTGATTAAAAAAAATTAATTTCAAAATGTAAAACCTAGTTCATTCATTTATTATCTTCTGCTTAATCGTGTACTACATTTACATTTAGTTATTTAGCAGACGCTTTTATCCAAAGCGATTTACAAGTATCCCAACTTGTTTGGGGTCAGAA
>JAOUQT010167758.1:0-18364 GCA_025769995.1 Xyliphius kryptos
GCGTTTTGTTTGTTTCCTTTTGGGGTAGGTTTAGTTAATTGTTTTGTTATGTAGTTAGTTGGTTTTGGTTTTTATTTTAAGCATTCTCATCCCTGGCGTTTTTGCTACATTTATTCTAAAATAAATATCAGGTTTGAATATCTGTAACTGTTTTTGTTCTGGGTGCGTATGTGTGAGAGAATGTTGTCTTAAGCCATGTTCTGGTCTGTTTTTTCAGGCCGTTTCCCATGCTTTTGGACTGTGGGAGGAAACCGGAGAACCCAGAGGAAACCCACATGGTTACTGAGAGAACCGGGGAATTTGCAATCCCCAGTGCTGTGAGGCGAACACGCTAACCACTAAGCCACCGACCGTTCCGTACACATGTAATTATGTACGTTTAATTATAAGTATTTTATAAATGGGTAATTCAGTACACCTGAAATTCATAAGGATGGAAAAAATAAATAAGCTATTTTTTATCAGATTTATTGATCATACAGATGGAATTTGTAGTTTTACACTTGCATTGGTTTATATAATTTACTCTGTTCTCTGACGATCAGGACCCCCACAAAGCAGGTGTAATCAGGGTGGTGAAGGATTTTCAGTACTGCAGTGACACGAACTTGGTGGTAGTGCGAGTGGATCAGACCGCTGATGAGATAATAATCCTGCAGGCGGTGTCCTATGAGAACCGTATAACACAAACGAACTTGTACACTTATCTACCTTCCCATGGACCTCATTTGGTAAAGACGGGGGCAGCACTGAACTGTACAGAAAGTCATGAGTTTGCAACCTGTCCTGGCCGTTTTCCCACCTTATTTACAGGAATCACTGGGATAGGCTTAGAAAAATGACTGACTGAATGAAGGCTGGTAGATTATTTTTAATTGAGTAAACATGAATGTCTGGTGCTTTATGAACTGATTTGTTGACCTGCAGAATGTTGGTCCTGTAAACCCTATTGGGCCCCTGAGCGGGCCCCCCACCCTTTAGTCATCAGACAGCATTGATACAATGTCTCTGTGTAAACTGTATCTGAGAAACACATCCACACGTTTCTCTGAACACACAGAGGACAAAGAGCTCAGTCACTGTCACTGTCCTCCTCCTCCTCCTCGTCTTCATCCTCCTCCACCTTCTCAGACTTGGCTTCTTCAGTAGGGAGAAGTCCGGCGAAAAAGTCTCCCGCACCAAAGGCTTTCCCGCTGAGTGCTTTGAGGCGTCCGTCCTTCTTCTTTGGGTGCCGGTAATCGGTGACCCTCATGGATGACACGGTGGAGACGTCCCAGAACTTTATAAGTTGGTCGTGAGCGCAGCTGGCTAAAAAGCGCTTGTCTCTAGAGCACGCAATCTCCTCCACGGGTTCACCGGTGTGCTGACCCACGCTGCCGACGACCCGATTGGGTAAAACGCTGACGGCTCTGCGGGAGTACAAACGTTATAGATTGGACGTACAGTATACTGATTGATCGTGTGAGGTTGTGTGTCCACGAACCTGATGACCCCATCCATAGACGCTGTACACAGGATGCTCTCTGTTATTGGTACAATGGCATCCACAGACTCCGCCTGGATGGAGAAGCGATCGCTCGTTGCTCCGAAACCGTTCCAATTAAATATGTAGATCTTTCCCTCACTGGAACCACACACAACCTTCTGTCCCCTCTGAGATTTTAAAACAATAAACCAAACAGGATTGAAGAGTTAGAACACTATACATCAAACTACAGAATGTAACACTAGAACTACAAGGACCATCAGTATGATTAGAGAAAACGATATAATGAAGCAGTAAGGTACATGCGGGGTGGCATTATTGTGAATAAATCACAGTAAATAGGTGTTATTAGGCCTGATGCAAAGTGGGGTACAGTTCAATTTACAATCTCCACCGCCTTATTGCATTTATAAAACGTTAAAACACACTTTAATAAAAAAAAAAAAACAAGGTTTGATTCATAAATGTGGTTATTTAAAAGCAACAGTGTTAAAAATCTGCTACATAATGTAATTCAGTTTTTAATGGGTTTCTCGAGCAATCAAATACTGCCAACTAGTGGCCAAATTACAGAATGCAGTTTACAAAAACCATTAAGAAATTAATGTATTTTATAAAAAGTATAGGTGACACTGTGGCTTAGTGGTTAGCATATTCGCCTCTCAGTGCTGGGGATTCCCGGTTCAAATCCCTATCTGATGATGAATGAATGAATAAAAAGGATAGTTCCGGTCCTTAAATCTGATTGGCTGAGCCAACATTATTTTCCTGATGTTTTTATAATCTGTGTTCTGTAATGTGGCCACTAGATGGCAGTATTTGATTTGTTAGAGAAACCGTGTCCTGTTACTCAGCGGTCAGGGTTCCTTATGAAAAACAGACTACATTATGTTTTGCTTTCAATAAACTCATTTATAAATCATTGTTTTTTTTATAGTGTTTGTAAGTGGTTTATAAAAGCAAGAAGACTCTCAATGTTGTGTATTACTGTGAATAAATGATGGGAAAAGGTGTTATTGAGGCTGACACAAGGCAGAATACAGTTACACCTCTTTCCCGTCATTTCTTCACAATAATGCCACCCTTGCTTTATTGTCAATAATGTCACGGCTGGACAAACGGCTCAGCCAATCAGATTTAAGAATTGGAACCTTGCGTTACCTTCATAATGGATACAGATGTAAGATCTCCATCCTGGAACTCTGAAAGCAGTTCGAAGCGTCTCCTCTTGATGTTGAACACACCCAAAGTTCCATCACCGCTAAAGTAATTTATTTATTATTAAATAATAATTTATTATTTACATGATGAAAATAGAACCTTGATCCACAACAGTGTCCACATATTTATGGATGTTTTCTATTGTTTTTCAGTACCTTGATGTGAGTAAGGTCCTCTTCGCTTGATCCACGGTGATGTCACTAATGTAATCCTCATGGTGTTTTAGGGACATGAACGACGTACCCTTCCTCATGTCCCACACCTTCAGCATGCCGTCATCGTCACCGGTGGCAACCACGTTCTCGTCCACGAGGAGCAGAGCGTTGATGGGGGATCTGAGGAGAAGAAAACCCGGTTAATGAAACGTCTTTGAGAAAATAATGGGCTTTAAAGCAAGAAAGAGTTTGGAGGTTTGTACTCGTGGGCTTTGGGAATGCGCGTCAGCAGTTTTCCGGCCTCCGCATCCATGATGTGAATCGCTTTGTCCTTAGAAACGCTGAATAATTCTGCAAAAGACAGACACACAGGGCTGAATCCTACAGAGATTCTCATAGTCGAGTCGATCCCTCCATCGTAGTCCAATGAGTCAGACAGTCCGTTACATTTACTGAAACTCCCGAAATTCATTCCGGAGATAAATGATCAAAGGGATCTTCAAACCACAAACACCATTAGAGAGAGAGAAAGAAATCAAAACGTCTTTGAATCAGTAATTAAACTGATCACTCTGTAAAATTACATCATTACCTTGAACATCATGATTTTAATGAATGTGCAAAAAACTTATGTAGTGCCTGTAACTGTTTACATGGAAACAAAAAATAACCTCCATCCTGTTGCTTGGAATATAAATGAGTTTCGGGCTCAGCCTTATGTTCATTTTTTCCTTTTTTTTTTTGTTAACATTTTTTTGTTCACCACTCAGTGCTCAGGATCCAGTTTTAAATCTTGGTGGAAGTCTCCATGTTTTTCCTGTGACAGCGTGGGTTTCCTCCGGGTTCTCCGGCTTCTTCCCACAATCCAAAAACATGGATTTATGGTGAATTGGCTGCTAAATTGCCCACATAGTCTGTGTGTCCCAGCCCTTTAGAGGATGTGGGTTGTGTCAGGAAAGGCATCTGGCATAAAACACTTGTTTATTCTGCAGGTACGAGAACTTTAAAGTTTAATTAAAACATACGTACGATCTCCAGCAGCTGAGAATGCCAGCTTCCTGCAGGATTTTAGATGATGGCCAGACGACCACAGCTCCCTGTTCTCCCCCTCAGTGCAGGAGTAGCTGTATCTGCAGTGAACGCACGCACAAACACACACATGAGGTGACGTTCTGTGAGTTATCACAGTTGCACAAATGTCTTCACAGCTTACAGATAAATGTCTCCGTCCACATCTCCAGCAGCAAGGACATCTTCTTTGGGATGAAACGCCAGCGTGTTGACGATGGCCTCCTGATGGATGTCCTCAGGGGTCTCCCGGACCTTCGGCGGTCGAGGCTCATCATCAGACTCCTCCTGACGGGAGACAGGACAACAGTGAGGACAGGAGAGGGGACAGGGGAAGGGAGACAGGACAGGGGACAGAAGATGGGACAGACGGGAGAGGAGATGGAACGGAGGCGGGACAGGAGGCATGATGGGAGATGAGACGGAAGCGGGACAGCAATGAGGACAAGATTTTGGCAGATAGCTCATTTGATTGAATTGCTAAACTGTAAAAGTTGCAGATTGAAAGTTTATCTGCAGAATTAAATTACAGTTGTTATATTAAATGTTAAATATTAAAAGCCATGAGCTCGATTTTATTTAACACCCTGCTGAGATTGATTACATCTGAGATGAGTTTAAATAACGAAAAGGTTGCTACAGAATCCCAGAGAAGACATGCGTTCTTTTTAAGTCGTATCACAACATAACAAATCTTGTTTTGTAGTAATAATGACTCATTCATCTCACTTGATCTCGCGATAACAGGGTTTACCCTACGTGATGGCTTGGCAAAGAAATCCGGCATGCACTGCAAACAGGCTGTGTGCTTGAAATGTATTTGTAGTACGGTAGGTTCGGGCAGAACAATAATTTCATGGTACACTATAACCGCACATACCTTGCACCGATGACAACTGAATCACATCAGACTTACGCCAAAATGTGAGGAGCTTCTAAATGTATTAGAAGTCTAAAACCACATTCCCATGCCTCTTCCAGAACAACCAGGAGCACAGAGCTTATTTAGATCCTCATGAGAGGGAAAAGTTAGAAACAAGATATAGTGAAGTAAGTTTTGTTATTGCAAAATCTAGTGAGATAAGTTACCACAAAAAAAACAAGATTTGGTATGCTGTAATAACGACTTAAAAAATAATAACACATGTCCTCTCTGGGCTTCCGTAGGTTAACACTGTTTAAACTCTGAACGGAAACGCCGTACTTTACACATAGCGCCATGTTAACATCGAACAGCTGTAGAATTAAACAAATTATAGCTACATTCTCATCTGAGACGCAGGGGGGTTCTTCTTTAGAAGGACTATCACGTGTTCTCTCCGGCGCCGCCATGTTGTTTATGATCCTCAGTGTTACACCTCCAACTACGGTGGCCTGGAGAACTAGAGATACCTTCAAGAGCTCCCGAAAAACGATATGATCACGAGTTCACAAGGCATCACGTTTAGAAATAGTGTTTGTAATCGAGTAGCTTTTTAAATAATGTATAAAAGACATACGTTTTAAACAAACTTTTATTACAGCACTGACATGTGTTGTTTTCTCATTTGTAAGTCGCTTTAGATAAAAATGCTTAATCTATATAGATTAACATGTAAATGCTTGTTTGTTCAAAATCTTAAATCTTTAACAGTTGTTCACCAATTGAACAATTTTGACACAGTGTTATTCGGGCATGGGAGGGGATGACACGGGGCGTTTGTCGTATAGCGATTGGCACACGGAGTAAAGACTTGAGGCGATTGGTGTAAAGGATTGGCATAGTTGGATGCGAGGCGGCTAACGCTGTAAGGTATGCTACGAGTTGCACACCAACAGCAAAGAAGACTAAATGTGTACGATCCCACAGCACCGCTTTGCTTCCCAAAACTTGCGACGCAAGTGGTGAATGTTATCTCGCCGAATCAGCAAATCAGTGAATTCAATGACACGTGCTATAAACACGCTCGCCACCTGGGTGCAGAATGGCTAACGGCTATTTAATTATAAAACTCCAAAGCCGTCACTCATTCAAACACAATTGCCTTTCAACTTTCACGTGCTTCCCTGCAGAGCAGCACAGCTATTGCGATAGTGACTAAATGTAAATGTAAGCACATATAGATGTTTTATGATCTTGAGTCATGTACATTTTGTGTATCACCTAAACAGCTATGATGAAATTTTAGTCTATATGTCTAAAATTTTGCCATTTTAAAATAAAATGATTTTAAATTATTTTTGCACTTGAACGATTAGGGACTTTTAAAATATATATCTTATGTGGTAAAATCGAATGTAAATATCAAATCTTTGTTTTCCTGATTCGTGTATTTTTTTGCAAAACTGCAGCAACACTAGATGACAGCAGATATATGTGGTACACAAACATGCAACCCTTTACAAAGTTTCCCAAGCTTTCATATAAGAACCTGAGATTCGACCTCATACAGTGTAATCTGTTGCACCTCACAGGTTCTGGAAACAGAATGACAGGTTCTCAATGACTATATCGGTTTCAAAATCCAAATCCCACAGGAACCAGGTCCTACAGGGCAGATCGGTGTGCTTCCCTAAAGCCTTTTTTATCTTGAATGTACCCACCATGAGGGGACGCATCGTCCCTGCTGGGTGTCCAGCCTCTGGCACTTTCTACCCTTTTAGATCTGAATGTCAAGTCTCCCCATGCATTAAATCGATTCCCAATGATACCACTGCGAGGTCCAGCCTCTCTGCAGAGGAAAAACACACAAACCTCCAAATGCTGGAAATAAAAGGATTTGAAGACAAAAGGTGTAAATATGGTTATAACACCATGTTCACGTTGAGGTTCTGTGCAAATATCTCACTACTACATGGACAGATGGATGAGGACGCTGCTCTTGTCCTGACTCATTAAAGTCCAGGATAAACCGGAATGTCACGAGATAAGGTGCAGCCTGTACATCTAGTAAATGGGACCTAGTTGAAGGACACCATGGTGGTGAGCACTCTGTCCTCACAACACCAAGACACTGATGTTGGACGAGAGGACCTGACTCACAATTTCAGTTCCAGTTTATTCCAAATTTAGAGTATTTAATTTACCTTGATCCATGTTTTTGGACTGTGGGAGGAAACTGGAGATTTTATAAATTGTCCAAATCATGAAAGATGTAGAATCAGTGCAGGTCTTAAGTGTGAATAAATCAAGGTGCTTCAGGAGTTACATCTCACTGTGGTGCCCCCTAAAGGGAACAAGCAAAAGAAACAAGAAGCCTGACCCAGATTAACATTCATTAACATTCATAAATTGTTCATTATCAAGTCCCATCTGATAGTACAGCTCCAGTCATCTCGGTTCCTCGCAAAACGTATAAAGTTCTCACTCGACATTCTTCATAATATGGACAACTAGAATAAGATTAACAGGAACCATTCCAAACCTTAACATTAAAAACATGAAACTGGAGGTTCGGTCTGACTGCACGATACTGAGGGAGATTAAAACTGAATGATTTAAAAAAGATAATTACAGAAACAAAACAAGCATTTGTGTGGCATTTTATTTCTTGAATGCAGTAATGGAAGAGCATTGATGTTCTCCTCCACAGGCCTTCTGAGGACCGGGTTGTGGTGAACAGCAGGTCCAAGTCTGGGTACAATGAACCATTTTTACACAGAACAACAGATTCTGGGTAGAGTTCCAGCTGCTAGGGTAATATGTATAGATTGCCAAAAGTATTTGCTCACCCATTCAAATGATCAGATTCAGGTGGTCCAATCACTTCAATGGCCACAGCTAGGCATGCAGACTGTTTTTACAAACATTTGTGAAAGAATGGTTCGTTCTCAGGAGCTTAGGGAATTACAGCGTGGAACAGTAATAGGATGGTACCTGTGCAACAAATCCAGTCGAGAAATTTAATTGCTCCTACATATTCCACTGTCAGATGGATTTTAAGAAAATAGAAGTGTTTGGGAATTACAGCAACTCAGCCAACAAGTGTTAGGCCAGGTAAACTGATGGAGCAGGGTCAGCAGGATTATGGTGTGGGGCTGTTTTTCAGGAGCTGGGCCCCTTAGTTCCAGTGAAAGGAACTCTGAATGCCTCAGCATACCAAAACATTTTGGACAATTCCATGCTCCCACCTGTGTGGGAACTGTTTGTAGCTGGTCCCTTCCTCTTCAAAGCAAGGTCCATTAAGACATGAATGACAGGTTCTGGTGTGGATGAACTTGACTGGCCTGCGCAGAGTCCTGACGTTAACCCCATAGAACATCTTTGGGATGAATTGAAGCGAGAGCCAGACCGTCTCATTCAACATCAGTGTGTGAACTCACAAGTGCACTTTTGGAAGAATGGTCAAAGATTCCCATAAACACACTCCTAAACTATGTGGACAGCCTTCCCAGAAGGGTTGAAGCCGTTCTAGCTGCAAAGGGTGGACCAACGTCATATTGAACCATATGGATTAGGAATGGGATGTCATTTAAACTCATATGTGAGTCAAGGCAGATGAGACAATACTTTTGGCAATATAGTGTATAAACTTCAGTACTACAGCCAATCCATCTACTTCAATAAGGGGTGTAACGGTACACAAAATTCACAGTTTAGTTCACACAACAGTATGAACCTCACGGTTTGGTACGCATTTGGCAGGTGCCAGATATTTATTTTAATTGTTGAACAAATTTATTAAATGCTTGAAATCCGGCCCTCCACTACAGCACATTGAGTATCACTTCTTGCGGCGTTACTGTATTGCATTGTTGGTTTTTGTTATTCTGCAGGGGGGACCAAAAGTATGGATACACCCTAATTAATTGGAAGTGGTTGCTGAGATTATCTTACCATTTGTGGCATATTAGTACATGGCCGGGTGATGCCCAAGGCGGCCGTCTGCAAAGCTGCCATTTTGGATTCAACTTTACTTTTTCCAATGGGAAGGGGGTCATGTGACACATCAACACATTGTGATTTCACAACTAGGGGCGCAGGATTAAGTGCGGCACTCATTAAAACAAGAAACCAGCGCTGCTCCAGTGCTGCTGTAAATCACAGAAACCCAACTCCTCCCACATTAGAATGAAGCAGTCCAAGTAATTTCAGTGTATTGTTTCCACTTGCGGTTTAAACTTCACCTCTAAACTAAGCGACACTCATGGTGTAGAGCTCGGATGTAGAGCTTGCCTTTTATTTTTAGTTCCACATTTTTTTTTTTTGTGTTCGTGCACTCTGTTCTATACTGAACAGTGTGGTCCGTAGCGAACGGTTTGTGACAAATACATCCCGTACCGTTACATCCCTATCGCCATCCTCCATGAGAGGTTCCTCCGGAGCGGATACAAGTTACAATCTGATGAGTAAAACCTTCTGATTCGTTGCTATATGCGACTTTATGAAATATTTAACATGTACACCGGTACTACTAAGCACGCACCTCCACCTTCACCCCTGATGGAAACAAACCTCTGAGTGCTTACATTTTGGACCTGATCATCGGTTCTTAAGCTTAAAGTTCCAATAAAAATCGTGAAAAGGCTCTGAGCCGCTCCGCAGCCACCGTCCGTCTGTGTGTCATCTCAGCATTCAGATAGTTCTACTCGTTGCTGGCCGAAGATAGAACATCAGATTCAGTACTAGTTTGCAGAATGTCGCTGTCTGGACATGCAGGACCCTCTGAACCGATGTCTGGTGGGTGAGATTCTGCAGCAGCAGGCTCGGGTTCTGCGCCGTCGTCAAGCCCAGTGTCCTCAAAACCAGCTCGTTCTCCCTGGTCACCTTCATATATGATGTCCTCAGGGTTTGGAGCTGGTGGGCAGAACTCTTCATCTGGCAGAACCTGGTGGAACACTGCCTTGGCCTGTAAGTACAATACGATCACAACTAATTAAGGCTCAGGGAGAACATGCCAACTCATAACATCTCTACGCTTCACACTCAGCTGTACATGAAGCTGTGTTACCCACCAGGTTAACAGAGCAGTCACTTCCCAGGCTGGGGTCTGGACCGGTGCACACATGGACGTTGCTGGGCAGAGTGTAGCAGTTCTGATCCAGGGTGGAGGTGTCTCGCATGTTGAAATACATTACCCATAATACCTCAGGCTTCTCACTTTCTTGTGATTCTGTGAATGAAGGGGACAAAAGAGTTAGGATTTGCATTTCTTACGTGCCCAGACTCACAGAGAGTGCCGACTGCCTCTTTACACCAAATTAGTGTACCTCAGTGTAACTCCGCTCCCCAAATCCGGTATGTCTCGCATGCTGACCCCTTTTCCTCCAAGTTCCTGTTGATTTCTAGTAAAATGATCACCAGGATTGTATATGATACAGTCCCTTTGGAACAATAAGGCTCACCATTGCCTGATCCCAAACATTAAGCTAACACGAAATACACAGCATCCTACGATGTTGGTTTGCTTAACGCCACTGTGGTGAGGGGTCTGCAGAAGGGAGACGGGACAAGGACGCAGATCCGGTAAATGGTAACACCCGTCTGGGACGGATAAAACGAATTATCTCTTCCCCTGTTTCTCAGTAAAAGAGGCCGGACGACCACATGGAAGTACTTGTGTATAAGTAAAAATAAAAAGTGTGTAATAAAAGGTCCGAGTGACTAATCGGAATCACAAGCAAAACCCTGGTATCTTCATTAACCCTATCACAGAATGAGGCAGGAGAAATCATCATTTTAGGTTTTAACTAAGCGTTCATAAGCGTTTTAGTGTGTTGATGTTGTATAGACTTGGAGCATTTTGTTAGTGTTTTACAGTTAGGAGGTGGTGCCCCCACCTGTAAAACAGGTGTTCATGTAATAATAAATCAATAAATTGTATTGGATATTACACAGGAACTAACAATACAATGGTGTCCACATAGTTCTGCACATACAGTGGAGGAAATAAGAATTTAACCCCCAGTGATTTTGAAAGTTTGTACTCTGACAAATAATTAAACAGTCTATAATTTTATGGTCGCCTTATTTTAACAGTGAAAGATGGAATATCAAAAAGAAAATCTATAAAATTTAGTTTTTTTAAATAAAAAAAATGCACTTCATTTAGGAAAATAAATATTTGACACCCTAAAAACCATGACTAATGTCAGAGCACTGACACACCTTAATCTCAGTGAAGTTGTTACCTGCATTAGAGACACCTGACCCAAACTGTCACCTGTCCAATAGACTCAGTGCCACTCCAACAGCTCCACCATCAGCTGTCTAAAGATGTCAGGGACAGAATTGTTGACCTAAACAAGGCTGGAATGGGCTACAAAGCCATAAGTAAGTAGCTGGATGAGAAGGTGAAAACTGTTGCAATTACATTACTGGCAATAGACCTTGGCCTGGAGCTCCATGCAAGATCTCGTGGAGTCTCATTTATCATGAGAAAGGTTCAAAATCGGCCAAGAACTACACTGAAAGAACTGGTTAATGATCTCAAGGCAGCTGAGACCACAGTCTCCAAAAAAACCATCGGTAATACACTGAGACGTAACGGTTTAAAATCACACAATATTCCTCTGCTCAAGAAGGCTCACGTCCAGGCTCGCCTCAAGTTCGCCAATGAACATACTAATGACTCCGAGAAAGACTGAGAGAAGGTGCTGTGGACAGATGAGACCAAAATTGAACTCTTGACTTGTTTGGAGGAAGAACACCATCCACACTGTCAAGCATGGAGGTGGAAGTATTATATTTTGGAGTGTTTTCTTCTAAGGGCACAGACTTCACCACATCGTCGGGAAGATGAACGGGACCATGTATCGCAAAATTCAGCTTGACAACCTTATCCTTACCTCCACCAGGGCACTGAAAATGGGTCATGGATGGGTCTTCCAACACAACCACAACCAAAACATACAGCCAAGGAAACAAAGGAATGGCTCCATAAGAAGCATATCGAGGTCACTGAATGGCCTAGCACGTCTCCTGACCTCCTGACCTTCGCCTTTTCCAAATGCATGCCTAACAACCTTAAGGATTTGGAGATGATCTGCAGAGAGGAGTGGGCCAGAATGACTCTTGATGTGCAGACCTTATAAACAACTGAAAAGAAAACTCTTAACTGCTATGATGTTTAATCAGGTGGTCAAATAGTTATTTCCTTCAGTAAAATTAAAATATTTTTTTATTTCTCATTTTATGTAGTTTTTCTTTGGATATTCTATGAGTCACTGTTAAAATGAAGCCGGCAAAAAATTACGAGACATTTTTTTGTATTAAAACTTTTAAAACACGTATTTTCGTCCTGTATATGGGTCTTATAACAACAAACATCTGTTCTCGATCTCAGAACAACCTTCCAGAGGAAAATCCCATTATAATGTGCTATTCTGATTTAGCCCACAGCCATGTGACACCAATCTGCCTCGTCCTCCAGACTGCAGTTTATTGGCCCGAGTAAGCATGTGGTCAAACATAAGAGGAGTGCGTGTATGTGTGTGTGTGTGTGTGTGCGTATGGGGTTTATGTGCCCAAGTGAAAGTGTAAAGCTGTCTGTCGATATTGTTACCCTTTAAGTGCGTGAGCTCTTCCCCACCCCAAAGGGAGAGAAAGGGTAGAAAAAGTGCAGAGAGAAAAGGTGTCAGTTTGAAATGTCACCATGGTCATTACCCAAATGTCACACCGTTATAATGCATGTTCCCTTTCCTGCCCGGAGTGGCCCACTGATTTGCTTAATTTGGAAAAGGTGGGAAAATAGGTGTGGCAGCATCAATGTTTAACACCTCTTCAAAAACACCGATTGTCCTCGCTGAGGAAGAAAGTTCCCCTTTAAACTAAATCATTTAGCAGCTCGTGTGACTTGACATTAAGAAGTTGTGCGTCGTTCTTTATGACGATCCACTGCAGACAGCATTTACACTGCAGGGGAAAAATATGTGGACACCCAGAACTCCTCTATGGCACATCTGAGACGGCTGGAGGGATGCAAGAGGGGCAGTATGTGCACCGAGGGCTTCTAAGCAAGGGCCCACACAGATACACACACAGACACACACAGATGAATGAGAGTGTGTTGCTCTGCTGACTTTGTCTCTTTGACCTGTTCTGGCCCACTGCTTCTTTCATATAGTGATCCATCCTCAGGACCTTCTGCCACTTTCTGGTCTGACAAGTAATTAAAATATCGCCGGCTCGATCCGGGAGTACAGGGAAGGTACTGAGTAAACCCCGCTCCGCTGCAAGGTGACACCCCCCTACACACTGAGGACAGACTCCAAACAGGTAAAGCGAAACGAATCAAACAAAAGAAAATATACTGTCAGCATTGCCGTGACAACTAAGGGTGTTAAACAATTAACGCAAGATTTGAATTTGATGCCATTTGTGCGGTGATGGGTTGCACCTCACAGTTCAGGGTAATGAAAACCGCAACGCTACCTGACAGAACAACACATTTCCTTTGTTGAGCAATATTTAAAAAAAAATGATGGTTAGGCAGCTACAGTTCGCAATTTTTGTACAAAATATGGTCGGAATAGTGATTTAACTTCATAATTTTTGAAGAGAACAATTAAACAATTCTGAGAGACTGGATCGATGAGTGATCTTAGACACTTTCCGGTGCCACATTCCGTACAGCCCAAGAAACAATTCAATAACAGTACGAACTGCGTATTTACGCAAAATGCTCATGGAAAATTTTGACAAAGGCGTGCGTATGTGCCAGCAAAGCTGCGAAGGCCATTTATCCAATGTGCCATTTCTTACAGAACCCTATACAGTATACGTTATGAATCAATCAAAAATTTTCAATTTTTAATTAGAAACCCGAGTTCTCCTACAAAACTTCTTGTGTGAATTTTGAGACAGGTATTCAAGTTACTGTAGTGATACCGTGTAGTGCCAACAATCACCCCACAGTTGGAATCACAGCGCTGGTGTGTCTGATCCTCTTGTACACACCTCCACAAACCCATCCAACATGTTTGAGATGAACTAGAACTGGGAACTACAGATGTTCCTCTGTACAAAGGCTTTTTATTTTTAGTGAATATTTTTACCTTTTTTTGACAACATCCTGGTGTTTTTGGAGAAAAAGCGCAAAGATCAGGAGTTTATCTGGGAAATAAAGCATGAAGGAGACAGAGATGATGATGATGATGATGATGATAAAGGACAGATCAGCGGCTCATGTCATCATCTCTCTCCCTGACCTTGTCTCAACGCTGAGGGGTCATAAAGCAGCAGGCATAAAATAAAACAATGCCTATTAGCATAATTCCAAATCTTACTGCAGATCAGAAAACTGACTGATGGCCTTCACTGTGAGTTTAACGCTTCCAACCACGCTCAAAGTATGTGGACGCCCCTTCATCACATACGATTGATACGAGCAGGATGAGCCGGAACACGACTTCCCTCTGTACTTATAACAGACAAGACACATATCTTTACTCATCTGGCCATTGTGTGGTTTTGTGGTTATAATGTTTAAGGGGGTTGGACACCAGTTAGGGTTGCAGTCATTATTTCCATTCATTTCAGACACATCCCATAGGCCGTTCCAGGACACCAGACATCCAATCTTACTGAAGGCAGAGTCATATTTAGACAAAGGTATTTGGATGATGACTTTCTTATTTACCTTTTTCTGACTCCGTACTGCAGGGAATCTGGAACAGCCGTTCGACCAGTGGAGCCAGGTCATCATGAGCCGTCCCTGAAGATGAGCACGTCATGTGAACTAAATCTGTTCGAAGATACAAAAATGATATTGATTAGAAAATGCAATCCTCTAGGGTCTGATTCGGGGTGTGTGTGTGTGTGTGGGGGGGGGGGCGTCCCCATGCCCATCCATGGGAGAATGTTTCGGGGACTGGGCAGACACACCCAGGACAGGGCGCCAATCTGTCGCTGGGCACACACTCACTCACACAGCCTATAGGGGCAATTTAAAGCATTCAATTTATCTTGAATCAATGTTTTTGGACTATGGGAGGAAACCGGAGAAAATCCATGCAGGCACAAGGAGAACTCAGTGGTAACCACAACGCCGCCATGCCATCCTGATTACAACACTTCAATTTAAATTCTACATTATAAGCTTTCTGCCAACTGTCTGCAAAATATTAAAAAGCACGGATGTTGGATAAGATTTCTGCTCTAGTTCAATCAAAAGGGGTCAGAAGGGGTGTGACACAATGCCATCTACCATCAGGACACGCTCCTGTCACCATGGCAATCGCACGCTTCACTATATGTCTCGATATGAATTACATAAGCTGCACACCAATCATTAATTGGAGCTCCTATAATTATGGTCTAATAATAATAATACTAATAATAAGTTTAATTTATATAGCACCTTTCTATCATAAAAAGAGCTGAGAGGAAAATAAAAAAAAATTTAAGAAGAGATTTAAATTCTTGAAACAGATCTAATGGTTAAAGGAAGAGAGTTCCAGAGGGTGGGGACTGCAACGGCAACGGATCTCCCACCCATGAAAGAAAGCCTGAACCTAGGTACAGTAAGAAGATTAGAATCAATGGCACCAAGCTACCGGGTTACAGCCAGGGCAGTTTGGATAAAAGAGGTGTAATGTGTGTATGTAAGAATCCATGCAGCAGAGTTTTGGATGTATTGTAAGATTTTTATGGAATTGGAAGAAAGACCATAAAGAAGATAATTAGAGTAGTCAAGGCGTGAGGAAACAAAAGCATGCACACTCAAGCAATGTTGCGCAGGTGAACGAAAGCAGACTTAGACATAGATCTAATATGAGGAAGAAAAGAGAGAGTTGGATCAAAAAGAACACCAAGATTATGGACAGTAGGTGATAGGTGAACAGACACAGCCATTATGGATAGAGAGGTAGGAGAAATAGAGAAAAGTACAACTTTGGTGCCAACAAATAGAAACTCATTTTTTTGTGAATTGAGCTTAAGAAAGTTGGCACGTAACCAAAAATTCATATTAGAAATACAATCAGTGAGTGGAGAAGAAGAAAATGGAAAGAAGGGTTTAAGGCTAAGATAGAGTTGAATGTCGTCAGCATAGAGGTAAAAGTCCAAGAACGGAGCCTTGCAGGACACCCCGTTCAGCAGTGGCAGTCTAAGACGTAGTATTTCCTAGGTGAATTTAAAAATAAATAAATGAAAAAAACACCCATCAGATAAATAGTCTAGCCTTTGGTTTTTCCCCATTTTATGCATTCCAAAAAACAAATTTAAAAGCCCACATTCAACGTTTAGGAGACATGTCTCAATACTTTTGTCCTTGTTTTTGTTTTTTTAATCAGTAACGTTTTCTTCTGAACTCCGTAAGCGATGACACAATAAATAACCAGAAGCTGTGGTCCTGCTGGAGAACCTGTCTGTCACGGTCATTATCCCACTGATTATGAGTGATGCACTAAAGAAAAGCCTTATTACTGCAGCAGACTGACTCCTCTCATGGCCTGCAAAATACAGGATGAATGATTTGTGGGGATGGACAGACTCAAAAGCAAGCCTCCATCCTCCACCCAAGCCCCCACCACCCGGCAACCCGTCGCTCACCCCACGCGCGCAAATCAATTCCCAAAAGTGAAGTTCCGCTGATTACAATGCCTCATTTGCCCATCAAGACAATGTCAGCCGCCGGGCCCCGGTGCCAAGGCTGGCAATCCATCTCCACCTGTTCCACCTCGCTGTGATGGATAGCGAAATAATGTCGGCGTAACAAAAAGAATAACTTCCATAAATAACAATGGGATTAAAGACAGCCCCGTTAGAAGAGTGAACACAAATGGACACTGCTGAGGTTCGAGCGGGACGCAGGAATGATTCTATAAAAAATAAACATTATTTATTTATCCAATGGGATCATCACTTCACTTCTGATGGATTAAACAGATCAAAGGAAACCGCAATCAAGTGGTGCAGCACTGTAAACACCTCCAGCGGACGTCGATGGGGGTGGTCATCAGCACGGGGGGGTGTCTTTATTGCACCATTCAACCCCAGCTGGGAAGATGGGGGTCTGAGCACATAAGGATTAAGGGCCTCTACAGTTGCTGCAGGACCCTGCTTATCAAATGCACTGCAGGTGTATTATAAAACGGATAGTTCCGCTCTAATTGGCAGATTTTTTTCAGCCGTGACTTTATTGACGATAACACACACCTCTGAGCACTTCACATTCGTATCAATGCGTGATATACAATACATTATTTTCCCAAATAGCACTAAATTATGTTCCGCAATTCGGCCACAAGATGGCATTATTTGTTAGAGAAACCGGAAACCTGTTACTCGGCAAAAAAACGGACTAGATTACGTCACTGAAGAGCAGATTATCTGGTTTATCCAGTAGCAGGATACTGGTTTTCCTAACAAATCAAATACTGCCGTCTAGTGGCCACATTACAGAACACAGTTTATATAAACATCAAGAAAAAAATGATGGCTCAGCCAATCCTATAAAACCGGGACTACCTGTTTTATAAAAATACATTATTTTTCCCAATGTTTTTTTTGTTAATTTTTTTAAAACTGCATTCTGTAATTTGACCATGAAATGGCAGTACTTGATTGCTCGAAAAAAAAACTTTAAAAAATGGACTAAATCATTAGCAGATTAACAATTTTGCTTTTGATTAACGCATTTATGAATTAAACCATGTTTTTTTTATTATAGTGTGTTTGTAAACATTTTATAAAAACAAAAAGACACTCGAGGTTGTGTATTACTGTAAATAAATCACGGGAAAAAGGTGTAATTGTATTTTTCTGACTGCTTCGTGTCGTGCCTTAAAACACCTCTTTCCCGTGATTTATTCACAATAATGCCACGCCCTCTAATGGGGTGAGCAGAGCAACAAAGAGCTGAAAACAGAATGGTATCTCAAACAAGAGGAACTTACAGGTTCCAGGCATGCAGGTCATGGAGGACGAGCTGAGTTCTACCATCCTGACTGGTGGAAAAGAGGGCTCAAGTGGAGGAACAGTCACCAAGGAAACCTGCCAGGATCAGACACATTTCAATAAACACACAGAGGCTTTATGGGGACATTCAGTCATTTCATAACACGCACGCACACTCAGATACACACCTGCTGATCAGACGAGGAGGGTACAATAGATCGGTCTGTGATGATTACTGCTCGAGATATCTGCCTATTAACATAAAAAAAGAGAAGTTAGGGACGGTGGCACAGTGGCTTAGTGGTTAGCACATTCGCCTCTCAGCGCTGGGGATGATCAGTTTGAATCTTGGTGGAGTTTCCATGTTCTCCCCGTGTCTGCATGGGTTTCCTCCGGGTTCTTCGGTTTCCTCCCACATTCTAAAAACATGAAGGTAAATTGAATGCTCTAAATTGCCCTGTATAGTATGTGTGTGTGTGTGTGTGTGTGTACCCAGCGATGGATTGGCGCCCTGTCCTGGGTGTATGTGCCCAGCACCCGAGACGTTCTCCACTGGATGGGCATGGGGAACCCCCCCCCCCCACGACCCTCATAAAGGAATAAGCGGAAGATAAT
>JAOUQT010168048.1:0-18361 GCA_025769995.1 Xyliphius kryptos
TGTGTGTGTGTGTGTGTGTGTGTGTGTGTGTGTGTGTGTGTGTGTGTGTGTGTGTGTGTGTGTGTGTGTGCATTAATGATACCCACCTCCGCAGGGTGAAATTTGTGAAGTGAATTGATTTGTCAGCATCTTATTTGCAGAAAGGAACAGTGCGAATGATGAACAGCAGGGGGCAGTAGGAGCAAAGAGGGGTAACGTCCAACCCTCATCCCTAAACGGACACTTGGTGACTTGGTGGGGGTTCTGTTCATGTGGGGTATTTTTGTTTAAGTGCTTGTTACCCGAGCTCAATAAGGCCGTGCACACTTTCACACTGATTCATTCAGGGCTGAAGGGGGAGTGTGTTTGTTAGTGTTGTAATTTGTTTTTATTTTACCATTCATTTTTATTATTTTTTAATTTTACCAATTTTTATTTAAATGTCTTCACTGCAACAGCTCATGTATTACCCTCAGAGTAAGTTAAGAGACTAATGTTATTTAAATTATTTAAAGATTATTATTATTATTTTTTATATATTTTTTTTTAATGTGAGCAAATTTTTTTTTACTTTTAGAGTGTGCAAAATTCCTTAAGAACAAAATAATTTATGTCAATCAGGTATTTCTTTGGAACAGATGTGAGAAGCTGGCTCTCAGTCTTCATTGTTGTTCCCTACCAAAAGTGTCAAGTTCCTCTACGCCAAACTCAACTTTTTAAGCCTTTAAGTCCTGCTGGAACAAAATAGGGCCTTCCCCAAGTGCCCCCTTAATATCAGAAGGAAGGACTCAGATGCAATGATTAAGAAGTGTGTCCCAGTTCTTTTGTCCCATGTTAAATAAACACCATTTTCCCATTAACTCATATTTACCATTAACTTAACTGAAGTTGTCTTTCACCGATGCTCAATAAATATCCGCCCATCTGGTACCGTGAGCTCCGAAAATCGCTGCAGGTGCAGTTTTCTAATCATAAAAAAACAATACAATCTTCTGATTTCCCAACAGTGTGTTCACTCATTAGCCTTTTAGACCATTGATCAAGCTTTCCTGACAAATTCTGTAATTATATGAGTCCTGATGCTCAATAAAGCTGATTAAATTGAGGGCAAAAACGCACATACACCCACACAAACACAAACACAAGCACCCGCACACACACACACACACACACACACACACACACACACGCACACCCACACACTTGGCTCTTTACAGAGTCAGATTTATGACAGACGCCATCAAGGCCGATAGAAGGTAAGAAACAACTATTGATTTTTCATATTTTTCTTCCATACTTGTTTACTTTGGGATCCTCCAGTGACTCTGTGGGTGTGTGTGTGTGTATGAGGAGAAAGGGATTATTACCCCTTACTTCTGATGAGACAAATTGCTTGGCGTGACTCGGGCTGGCCGATGGCTATGCTTTGATGTCACGTCGCTTCGTTTGCCCTTTTGACTAAATGATTATTGATTTTTGATTCCTGAAGACTCTTGAAAATGTGAAAATCAGGGAACCAGGCCTCTGGGGGGGATTTGTTTTATTAACTTATTTCTTGCAGGCCTAATTCTTTTTGACCTGCTGCATGATGGGTGCATGAGAGAGCAATGGGGGAAGGGGGGGGGGTCATGACCGCTAACACCAGTGACTATATTGGGAAGAAAAATGTCTGATTTATATACATTAAGATGAACTATGGCTAAATAATAAAGGTGTTCTAGCAACCCACAGGGCAAGTCCCACCCCAGTGTGTTTACCTAGAACATGAAATTTGAGGTGGACACCAGGTGGGCAGCTAAAAAAGGCAATAAATAGAAAGATTAAGGGCCAAAGAATATTTTTCTATCTTTCATTATAATAATTAACATTTATATGGATTATGACACTCAGTAGGAGAAATCAAGTTATTTTTATGTTTTTACCCAAATTTACCCAGGCTCCAGAACCACTTCAGTATAAACTCTACTGTCATCTAAACTCAAACTTGAACACTAACCATTTTTTGAGCACATGAGTATTGTATTTGAGTATTGTTTTTATTTTTAGGTTTTTGGGTAAGAAAAAAACATCAAGAAGACTATTAAAATCATTTGAACAGAGATTTCAAGGCATATTAATCACAGAATGTAAAAACATTATTAAATGAAGTGAATAGAATACTATTTTATTCCACACTGTTTCACAGATCGTATGTTGTGCCTCTTTGTATCAGTGCTGCGGGGTGTGTGAGGCCTGAAGGAGAAAATACACGCTTGCAGAAATGCCTTGTATTAAGTTACACCGCCTTTGAACACAGCAAACATCTGCTTTGAACTTTAAATCTCAAAATATGGCTAGCAATGCCACAGAGGATTTTGTGTGTGTGTGTGTGTGGTGAGTGTGTGTGTGTGTGTGTGTGTGTGTGTGTGTGTGAGGGGGGGGGGGCAGTTTTCGTTGCTGTACCTTTGACAGACCAGCAACAGTAAAGCCAAATGAAAAGAAAACAGATCGTTCTGTACAACAGAGACAGTTTGGATGTGTTGTTACTTAAGTCCACAACAATAACCCACAACAACAGACAAGTGTCATTGTTTTTATAATTTTAGTAGTATCGTGGTAAAGAAAACATAAAGACAATCATCTCCTGGTTGATGAATCCAGATCTCTGTTAATATGATGCTTATATTTAAAAATTGTATTTAGAAAACACACAATGAATGAATGAATTATTTCTGTTTGAGGTCTGTTTAGTCTAGTGGATGTGTACACACTACACACACTCACACACACATATTATACACATATATATGGGCAATTTAAATGGGGGAAATTTAGAGCTGCCAATTCACCTTGAATCCATGTTTTTGGACTGTGAGAGGAAACCGAAGAACCTGGAGAAAACCTATGTGGACACAGGGAGAACATGGAATTGCCATTCAAATCTGGATCCCCTGCGCTGAGAGGGTGACATGCTAACCACGACTCTATCATAACTATCAAATGTCAAAAGTCTATAAATTCTGGGTTGTATTCACAAAAATGCTTTGTAATGAAAGTTTTTTTTTTTTTTTTTTTTTTTTTAAAGCAATTGATAAATGAACGATCACACAATTTACCATAATACTTGTTTTGTTTTGCTTTATGTTTTTGTCATTTGTATCAGTTTGTTTTTACTGTTTTAATCACTATCAATTGTTTTGCAGTCGACAGTTGAAGCCGTAAAGGAATCAACGCTTCCACAGAATTGAATTGTCTAAAGATACATTTTTAAAGAGTTGAACAACTACAGCGAGACTTAATTCCCGTCACTATTTTGCTTGGCATCAGGTTGTGAGCGCAGATAAACGCGGCAGACGTCCGATTTGTAGGCGTGTTAATTTGCGGCTTTTCCGTGATCCCTGTGCTACACAGAGATACTGCACGTGGTTCCAGGCGATCTGATGCTTGTTCCGAAGCAAGAATGTCTTTGGTTCTTCATTTCCCAGCTCGGAGCCCTGCGGAAAAACAGCCCTGCCAGCGTGTGTAATCAGCAGGCGCCCATGTGCTTGGCAGCCAAGGGGGTTTCCAATCGGCCCCTGTGGGCGAGAGACGACCCTTGTGTGTGTGTGTGTGTGTGTGTGTGTGTGGGAGACAGAAAGAGACTCAAAAGCTGTTTTCACATGGAGTGAAGTCTGACACACTGGTTCAATTTTGCTTTACATGCTACAGATAGATACGCATGTTGTGAGGAAGCATTTCAGGCCGATATGTTTAAGAAACACGGTGTCTTTTAAAAAAAGGTTTCCCATTTTGCATCACATTCCCATTCTGCCTTTGAAAACACTATAGTGTACAGATATCTTTTGTCTCTTCTGTGACCGCTTTCTGATTTTCAGTAAAGGTTTACAGTGACATGTAAATGCTGCACCATATGGCCAAGAGCGGCTTCTCTCACAGTCATTCAGCATTTTCTTTCATTTTTAACTTTCACTTACTGACCAGTAATTTAATCGCAAAAAGCAGTTAAAAATGTATAAAATCTTAACTATATTAATATATAAAGGGTTTCACCTCCTTCTATTAGCTCCATTTGACATATTTAGATGATCTTTGTAGCTCCAAAATTGCAGACTTTAGTCCATTTGTTTCTTTACATACTTCATCAGTCACATTTTCTCATAAAACCTCCACAAATCAGGTATTTATTTGGGTGATGGATTTGTTTGCAGTGTTACTGCAGTGACACTGTTGTATGTTATTGTGTGTTGTGCTGGTACAAGGGGATCATACACTGCAGTGCTGCTGAAGTTTAAACCCTGTATACACTTACTGTACATGCTATTAGACACATCCACCTTATTGTTTTATCTTGTGGATGTAGAATCAGAGACAGTCATCCATCAGTCAGCACCGAATGCTGCAAACAGGATGATAATGCAGGTGTATCATATTTTCCCTTTAATATGTACACATGCTTGTTGTAAGGTTCAATAAGTTGGCCTGGGAGGGATATAAATGTTGACTGGGGTACTTAATATGTGAAAATTGACTCCTATTCCACCCCTCCCAGATAGCAAAATTATTCTGGCCCACATCCCCCATGTTCATCTGGCCCACTTGCTGCATGGAATGACGGCACTTGGACAAACCAATCCCGGTTGCAAGGTGACCACTCCTGCATAGGAATCTGATTAGGGCCACGCGTCAGCCAAAGGTATCATAGGAATATTAAGGAAGCACTGCCATATCTCCACCAGATGTGGGCCAGATCCATTTTGGAATATGTGGGCCAAATGCATGTTTTCAGTATGTGGACCACCTTTAGTTCACATGCAGTTTGTCAGTGCCGTCAGTGGGCCAGCAGTGCCACAGCTCAGCCACATGTGGACCACATTCGTATGCTATCTGGGCTAGTTTTGACAGTGTAGCTTTGAAGGGCCTTGTCCAAGGCCGCTCAAGGTGGAAGATTCTTCATAAAAACAGGTACATTTTATTGCCACTGTCACTTCGGCTTGCTCTTTGGGGGTTTAGGCTCATAACACTGAAAAGCTGCTTTGTGACAACATGGAAAAACTTCAAATGTGCCATAAAAATAAATTCAGTGAACTTAAACTTGAAATCTTATGAAGGAAAGGGGTGCCCACATGCCTTGTGTCACGATCCTGCCTAATTGACCCTAGAACAGAAGTCTAAAGGTAAGGCGAGATTTAATAGCCATAGTAATACAATGTGACAGGAGATAATGAATAACACAATTGACTTTTAACTAATTAACAAGGACTAATTAACCATACACAGACCGGATTAGACGGAATACAAACACTCAAAGGTGCAAAACCTGCACCTCTTGTGTTTTGGGTGTTTATAACATATACATACACATCATAGTATAAATTGTGTCTATGACCAATTATGTATTTAGCAAAGCAGCCATTGCTGAGCATTTTCAACTACTCCACCCGAGCAGAAGCTAAAATGTTTAACTTGGCAGTTTCCTCCAGGACAGAAATAACAAAAAGGAAAATAATTACAAAGAAAAATTACTTTTTAAGCTTTATTGCTGGGCTACGCTGTTTTTTAATAATGTAAACGATTCCTCTGCGTTGACCTAAGTGTTTTTTTGATTAATTAAGCACACATGAGACATCCTTAGGTGAAGCCTAGACTCTCGAACCATATTTGCTCAGTTCAAACAAGGACTAGTGCTGCGTAGGATACTAGCAAGCCGCACAAAGCCAAGACACACAGCTGATGGCAGTGAATCATTTCCATGTGTGGAAGAAATTATTAATTCCACTCGGTCTGCTTTAAGAGTGAAATCACTGATCGCGCATCAGCTGAGTTCTAACCAGGACCTTTTGTGCTTAATCTTGGGTTTACGCTAAACCTCGCTAATCCTGGCAGCTGCATTATGCTCAGGCACCTGAGCACGTTCCATAAACATCCCACTTAGGTCTTAGTGGGAACTCCAAACCAAGCTGCAGTCTCTCATCTGTTTTCAGGAAGAGGTAACCAAACATAAAAAAATTGCCAAGTACAATAATAGATTATTTTTAGAAAAAGTGTAATGTACACTAAGTTTCAACCCCTTTAGAACCTTGGATGCTACAGAACAAGACTTATTGTTATTTTGTTTGTAAACCGGGTTGATCTTAACGGCTTATTTCATGATGGTGCTAAATTCAGTCTCCTCTTGTCAAGATGAGAACTTAGCACTAAGTTTGCGAGGACAAAAACCCCCCACAAATTATGGGAATCAAGTTGAGGTTAAGCGGATTTTCTCGGTGATCAGTAGACAAACTAACCACCTAAAATTAAAAAGCTGATACAATGAGGGCCAATTTGAAAAAAGCAACCCCTCCTGTCAGCTTGTTCATTCTCTGCGTAAGGGGTCAAGGGCAGATCGAGTTCCCCTAGAAAGAATCCGTCGACAGCTAGTGTCAGCCGACTTTGTAAGCATCGTACGGGACGTGATAGGGTTACTAGGCGTTAATCCTCGCTGACCTCGTACCAGAGTGTTTTTGTACAATCCAGAATGAGTAAAAAGAAAAGAAAAAAAAACCTTGAACGGTGCGACACCGACACCATCTTTCTGCAGAGTTATCAGGTTGTGTGTCTGGGACTGGAAATAAACAATGCTCAAACGCGAGCAAGGTGACATTTAAAGTGGCGCGGGGTTCAAAAGGTCACTCGGCCGGGCGGAAAGCATTTTCGACGACTTGAAAGAAAACCTCGGTGCGGGGAAATGTTAGGGCTGCAGATGCGAAAATGCCACCAGTGTTGGCGCAGGTTTGTAAAAACGTACTTTGAAGCTTAGAAAGCTGCGGCATATCTGCAAGCAGGCAAAGAACCAATCAAAGGAGCATGTCTCACCATATCAGAATGGAAATGTGCCTGGCACAACTGAAATACATCATGTCCTTAGTCATATCCTCATCGCAGACAATTGAATCACCTCTCAGCTCGGTTTCACTTTTTTTTTTACAAGAATTAAAACCTTTAAAAATAAAACATATTTTCGGGTAAATTTCATCATAAAATCAAACTTAAGAAAATTAATTGTATTTACCTCCTCTGACCAGTGTCATCACAAACCATCAGTAGGATTATCCACAGGACTATAGTAAGATAACTAATTTAATTGTTGCCAAATACATTTCAGTCTGACTGAACACCTTAACAGATAGACAGCTAATCTGTACGTTATTATTGTTCTACACCTGTTACACTTTCACCCAGCCGCTCAAGTTGTTTTTCCCTTTAATACCAAAGAGATTTCCTTTAGAACTAAAAATAATAAATAGAAATACGAAATTTCGAAATATAACTAGAAACAAAAGTTTATGAACGAACTTTAAAAAGTTGGCTTGGAAAGGATACATGTGGCTGAAAACAACCCAAAAAGCAAAAAAGAGGTGTATAGTTGTTTGAAAAGCTGAAGAAACATTTTTAATGGATTCTTGTGGGAAAAATCACTCAGAAATAGGGCTTTAGCTTGAAACCCATACGCCTTATTGCTCTGAAAAGCACAAGTGGCGATGGGTACTACGATACTGCCAAATTTCAACATTGTACATTAATAGCTGTGGGATGAGAAAAGTTTTAAATTATAAAAAAAATAAAAAGAACATGAAGTAATAAATTCTACAATAGGTTTACTAACTATTATTATTTGGTTGCCCTCAGTGCTCTCATTTTTACAAAATAAATGGTCTGCAACAAGTTTCAAGGTTCTCCCCAAGTTTCCTTCCAGGAGCTCTGGTTTCCCCTGGGCTGCGGAGCTCTCTACGGTGTTTCACTTATTTCATTATTTTCCTAGTGCTGAGATAGGCTTCAAAAAACCCCATAGGCATTAGCAAGCAAATTCATATTATTGTTATTATTATTTAATTGAAGTGTTTACAGTACTAACACATACTGCACACATCAGTCAGCAGGCAAACCCTTTGCTACTACAAAGCGACTCTTCTGTCCTTTGAATTGAGTGAGATCTTCCTCTCTGGGATCCGTTGGCAGGACTATACATGCATTCCTGTTCTTGCTCTTGGGCACAAATTGGCAGAAAGCTCAAGGTCTTTGGCAGATTCTTGTGGTTAATATGGTTACAGTCACAATAAAATCCTTCACCGCCGTGTGTTTGGTGTATTTATGTCTTGAGCTGCAATTCTGCAAGTTTTAGAAACTGTAAATAATCATCACACTTTTTTTAGTGATTAACTAAAGAGGACCTTTAATAAAAAAAAAAAACACACACACAAAGACCAGAGAAATATATGTAGAAAGAGAGATTGACTAAAGTCTGTAAATGCAGAACTGTGAATGCAGAGCTGATACAATAGAAACGAGCCTAAAAAAGTGGCCGGTGTGTTTATTTCATCATTTTAAGCAAGGCTCCTTAGTTCTCGCAGTGCATAGAGACTGCTGCCTGCTTGTAGAGTTCGATATTACAATGTTAATTTTGTGTTCAGCATTTGTCCTCGCAGACAGCTGGACCGCGACGATGCTAAATGTCAGAAGCAAGCTCTCATTGATCCAGCCATCATGCCGACCTGAGCGGGGGTCATTTACACACTCAGAGGCATTTACAGGTCATGCCAGCAGGCAAAAGACGCGATAAATTCAATCCAATGGTGCCACTGAGGTATTGACTCCATCAAGAGAAACAAAGCTCGTGTAAAGAAATGTGTTGTGCATGTGATGGGTACCAATTACCATGTGTTAGAAAAATATGCTAGAGACCTGTGTTGCGCACGCTGGTGTTCAACCTTTAAATATCATAGTGAATATAAAACATTAATAGACAGAACAAACACATTTATGGCTCATTAACTTAGAACGACATAAAAAAAAAGGAATAAAACAGAAACAGTTAAATGTTTGTGTTTTATTTTCTCCCCAGAACATGAAATTTAGCACAGTAAATTATATAAGTATGTAAATAAAAGCTTTGTATATTTAGTGATTTTTTTAAACAACTTTATAAAGATGTAATTCAGTATGTCTGAATCCTCTGGATTTTAAAAATCCATAAGTAAAATATATTATTAGTAAAAGTAAATGATTAGCGTAATTGTTAGCATTAGCATGCTCATGGCCATACTGTTGTTGGTTTTCCAGTTTTGAATTAGTGTAAATGTATTTGAGACGTTAAGCTGCACGGGGTTAACAGGGTTGAGGTTACTGTTTAATTTACTGTCCCAATCTCTTCATATAAATATATATTTCTTGAAGTAAAGGCGTGGCCAGTAGGGTTTTGCATAATTCATGAGCTGAAGGGCCCGGAAACGATCGCTGTGAGGCATCATCGTGTTTTCAAAAGCTTTAAACATGGTCCGAAATGAATCAACGCGCCTTAGTGATGAGAGGAAAGCAGAATTATTGCACTTCTGCTGCAGCCGATAAAAAAAATGAAATAAAACAGGCCCCTGGAGTCGTTAAGAGGATTGTTCAGCAGAATCCAGAGGCTTTTCCTGAAACCAAGTTGCCAGCCAGCTGGGCACCGACCGCCATGTTGGCATCTGTTCGGGCCCTGACACACACACACTTACACATACACACACACACACACACACACACAATGGGTTGCTTTTAGAATGAGCCAACAAATGCACAGTTTTGCAGAGAAAAAGGTCTGGCTTTCCTCTTGATGGTGTAAAATGGTGCGGAAGAGGTAACTGGCAAGTTCATGATGTGATTTATAAAGAATAATAAAGTTTATTAACTTCTATGGTTCACTTATGTTTTTTGGTTTGTGTTAGCATACTACAAAAAGTCAGTTTTGTCATTGATTGTGTAGGCTGGACCACAATGTCTCCACCTGCTGCTACATCACAGTGAGTTCAAACACACTGGTTGCTCAAGTCGTTTTCTCCGCTAAGATAGCTGTCTTCACAGGATTTCTTCCTATAAAAACTAAATATAAATATCATAATAACAGTGTGAAGCTGCTTTACATTTAAAATAAATTCTGCAAAGGTGGGTTTAGTAACAATTATAACTTGGTGGCCCAGAGAGCTCTTGCCTTTACAAAAAGAAATGTCTTCGAGAAAATTTCCAGGTTCTTCCCATTTGTTCCCAAGTTTCCTTCCGGGAGCTCCGGTTTCCCTCCACAGTCCAAAAATTGAACTAAACTGACCCTGTTTTTACATACTGTAAGACTGTACTGTGCCAGTGTCTCCACTTGCTGCTACATCATAGTGAGTTGAAACAATCATCTCACCTTCGAATAATGGCGTAAATTATATCATCATCCCCACTTGTTAAATTTTAAATCACCTACAGTCCTGTAAGTAAGTCATTTAAAATTTAACAAGTGAGATCCCATACACTGAATGAAACCCCTGGATTCAGAGATTAAGAGGTGTGTCCTTATACTACTGGCCATGAACTGTATGTGTAATGTGCCTCAGCTCTGGAAGGTTAAAATGTTTAGTCTGATCTGTACAAAATGAAGTTTTTAACCTTGTGCACCATCTCTCTTCTTCAGATGACTGCTCCATATCCACCCTCTCTGTGTCTCTGAATCTGTATGGTCAGGATCAAGCATGTGATGGATTCTGACATCTGTTTCCTGCATCCAGCAGATAATCACGTCTCCTTCTCCACGGCGAGTCGACACTGGGACATTTTCTCTTATTCCGTACTCATAAACAGAAGGCGAACATGGCCCCAAGCTCTTTATTTAAGCCTGATGTATCCCCCGTTCAGAGGCGATCGATGAAACGCAGACTCTTTCACTAACGTTTGCTGTGATATTCGTCTGTCACCGGTGACACGCCGTCGCTGGTGGGGGATTTAAGCCAAAACACCGTTATTGATCCAGTCAGCACTGATAGATCTGTCATAACTGAGAAAAGGAGGGAAGCAGACTCTTTATTTATGATGTTTATTGTGCTTTTCTTATTTATGTTCTTTATTATAGTGCAGCTGACCTAATAAATTTGCTTAAACTGTGATATTGTAAGATGTGAATGTTGTATTTAAAGTGATCTGCCGAAACAAATGTAATTTTTCACTACGCATTTATTGGGGCAAAGTGCAGGGAAACACCTAGACTAGTCGCCAGTCCACCACAAGACAGACACATTCACACACACACACTTACACATGAAGAAATGCTAATCTACCCTCTGTGGTGTATATCAGTATATCAGGGTATAAAAGTTTCCTGGATAAAAAAGGAAATTCGATCTGAAGCTGGGATTTTATTTGCCATACCTTTAGAGTGAGCAATCAGGCTTCATTCAGTAGAAATGATTTAGGTTGTAAAACAGTTTAGATTGACAGAAACAGGTGACGTGAAACAAACACATTGTTTAAAAGCCCACACAGGGGAAATATGGTTATCGTTTTAAAAAACCTTCAACAACAAAGACATTACAGAGACTGTTAACCTCAGTTATTAAGAGACCCAGATGAAGGAAACCATTAAGACTGTCCAGAAATGTGCAGCTGCCAGTGTGTGTATATGAGGGAACAGTCTAGATCTTTACTTTGTCTTGTTTAAAGAATAAGAAGTCAAAGGAAAAATATAAATGATCCCTTGTTACAGTCAGCAATTTACTATTATTGTTCATTCATTCATTCATTCATTATCTTCCACTTAATCCTCTACAATGGTCGTGAGGGGACGGGACGGGACGGGATGCAGAGAGAACTAGAACACAGATTGTGAGCATAGTCCTCTTGTTCAACACTCAATGAGTGGGCAAACACTCCCACTGAAACACTCCAAAATCTTGCAGAAAGGCTTCCTAGAAGAGTTACAGCTGCAAAGAGGAAACCAATATAGAAAGGACCCCTAAGGATGTACTGTGTAGGTGTCTGAATACAATTGTTCAAATTGGAAATGTTATTTAGAATAATAAGAACGATAAGATGTTTAATTATTTATAATAATAATGACAATAAAAATAATAATAATTGGATTGTAATTTGGTTTCATTGCAGTATCTTGATGCCAAATTCTTTTTGGTAACATTTCACTGCGGGCTCTTGTTCATTACCCATAATGCAATGTGTACATGTCACTTTCAGTATTAATAATTGGATTCCAAAAGTTAACTTCACCAATACAACATCTCATCATTGGCACGTGTAGTGCATTATTTTTGACGTATTTAGCGCAGTAGCTTGCAGCTGAAGGCACAGTAACGTTGCCAGATCCTGCAGCTTCACTCAGCCAGATGCAGAAACTCCAACTCTTTGTGCAAAGTTTGACAGGCGAGAACCAGGAACGGGATCTGATCTCATTATAATTTGGCTTTTCATAACCTTGACCACATAAGTTAAAGTAGATGCTGTGAAATAGGGGGTGGAGAATAGGCAGAGATTGGGAGACTTCTTGGAAAGCAACGAGGAGGCTGGAGAATTCGCTCCAACAGAGGATTTGCTTGAAAAGTAGTGCGCACTTCTTTGCAAAGATACTTCGCGGTGGAAATTTTTAATCTCCGAACTTTGAATGCCAAAGCTTTCTGCCTCTTCCTGACAGATTATTCTATTGTGAAAGTCTACAGTAAGGAGAAATAAACACTAGTTTTCGGTTAGAATGCCAAGTGGGACATGGAACATCAAACAGGAGAAGACTGCAGATCTGCTAACCTACTTCCACTTAATGAAAGCATAAGCAATCCTTTTCAAAGTGTGCTAAATTTAATTCAGAGCTTTTACTTTCTCCTATTACTTAGTTTATCACACAGTTTAAATGCAATTAAACCCTGCAATTAATTTAGTTGGCATTATTAATTAATAACCAGAAAAACAAAAGCAGATGTAACTGTTAAAAACGAGTGGGTAAATAAATTATACCAATATATTTAATGTTTTATGATGGAGATATTGAGCATTTTATGGACCATACAGTACAATGCAGTGCTGGTATTGCTCACTGTGTACCCTGTTAGGTAATCCACCCTATTGCTCCACCTTTTAAATCAAAGACAGTAGGTCATCTGGTGGTGCACAGTAACCAGCCATATCACACACAAACACACACCACAACTCAATTCAGTTCTACAAATGATCCTCCACCTTAACAATTAAAATAAGAGAATCAAGTTAACAAACAGAAAAACAGATGGACTACAAGCTGTAAAAGTAAGGTTAATAGAGTGGACAGTAAGTGTGGAAACAAAGAAGAGGATCAGTTTAAGATTATGATTTAAATCTAAAATAAATTATTATAAATTATTCCACAACCGTTTGTAAGACAGTAAAATATAATTAACAAGAAGAGTAAAAAAAATATATTATTTCAAATGATCAAATACTGCACATAGAACAATCCCAATATAAGAAATTATTAACTATGGAACTAAATGCTTATTTGCTGAAGGGAGCCAATAAATTTAAGATGTTATTTATTGTTTGAGTGCCAAGTGTTTTGCCACAAATCAATAGTCCCTGTTTTTCTCTTCGTTTATCCCACATGGCCCAGTGCATCTTTTTATGGCAGTGTCCCCAAAGCTGGGTCGATCGAAGAGCCCATATCGGAATATATTTTAAATTGGGACGTTGTATACAGATGCTGTAAGGTAGAGAAAAATCCCCCCAAAATCTTAAGGCTTTAAAAGTATTGGCATTAATTTAAAATGAAGCAGCCACAAAGCAGATTCTAAATTTTTTTGTTTGTTTGTTTTTGGAGAAAAAGAAGATACTTCAGCATCTGTCATCTGTATTTCTTATTTCTTAAAACCACTTGCTTGTAAATTATCAGCCTTGCCCTCCAAGACAGAATTCTACTGTGGGTAGATTTCTGACCTTTTCCAAGTTGAGTCATTGGATGATCCATGTCATCTTTGGCACCATTCTGGTAAAAGACTGTTGTTTATTAAAATGTATTTGTGGCAGCGCCATGGACAATTAGATGCTGGCTAGGAAATAGGAGGTGGAGCCAAAGACATAAAAGTGGTAATTGACTCACATAGGTTTTGTTGTCTGTGTGCAGGTGTTTATAAAAAATTTGCAAACGATAAGGGAGTAAGCAGCAGTAACAAGAAAGGATTTCACCAACGTTTCTTTTAGTGATACCACAGAGCTTCAGTTCCTTGTACCACTGCCATGTCTTTCCTAGTTCCACTTGTCGATTCTTTTATATCTGTACACAGATCATCAGAGACCTACAGCAAATAAATCTTCATCATAGCATCTCATTCCCCAACCACTTCCAAAGTCGGAATTTTGGAGATAATCACAGAATGAACCATTTAAGATCTAACACAGACATTGCATTTGAAAGGCTTGTCCAACTCTTGAAGTTCTCATTTCTAATCTGCCAAAGGAAAAATTGGCAGAACTGGAACCTGGAAGAGATGGATTTCAGTCTTTGTTGAAATGTTGGTTCTTTTCCACATGCATCATTTAAGTGACGCAAATGCCCTGGCTGCTTGTTCCATCTTGCTGTGTATCTCCGTTTTGGGCTCCACTTTCTACTCTTAAATCAGCATCTTAAGATAGATGGACCTGGATTTTTGGATTTGTTTCATTTGGACACCATTAAAGTAGATAATAGTCAATCTGTCAGTTTTCTCTGTGTTCATCAATAAGCCAAATGACTGAGCATTGTGGACAGTATCATAGAGAATATCCTGAGGAGTTGGTATAATCTTATCTGAGTGTTTTGATTGACAAATTTTTAATCTGACAACCAGCATTATCAACTACAATTGTACAGCTACAAATGTAACCTATTTTGTAATCTCCTGACTTGACATGACTACAGTGTTGCCAATAAAGCAAACACTAGTAAATATTTTGCCACTATTTGACTTATTGTAATGAATGATTGATTAACAAGTCACTTTATGCCACCATTTGTATTGCAGTGAGATCTTAGGGATTCACATTGTGGCAGTGCTAATATGTTGTTTCTCACTATATGGTTAACAAACCAGGCAAGTAAGTGGTTGACAAAAAATGTTGAGAAAAAACAAAGAGGGATTTGGGCGGAGATAAAAAATGTATGAGGTGCACTGCAAGGATAGTTGTTTCTTTCATATTGCCGAGGGAGAAGATGCTCACATGGAGCTGCAGCACATCAACAGATCAGATGGGAGGGGAAAAAAAAGAAAGAAAGAAAGTGCGGCTTGCAGTTTGAGCCTGCAAGGCAATTCTTTCTCTTGTCCCAGGTGAGAGAGCTTCAAAAAAGAGGGATGAACCTCGGGAACCAATTTGCTGAGTTTTGTTCGGAGACAGAAAACCTGAAGTCTTCCACGGGGAGAGAAAAAAAAAAAGGACAGCAATAGTGAAGAAAACGAAAGGAACTGAAGGAGGAAGAACTTCTTAAGGTCATGTTTATCTCCTGACTAGGAGACTAGGACAGGCTTGTGTTCATACTAAACATTGTACCTTAAAGTATTTAGGTAAATTAGATAATAGCAAGAGCAATAGTATTAGTACCTTGAACTATTAGCACGGAAACAGGAGCTTCACTCCTATACTTGAAAAAATACATTTGCAAATCTGTTGTTGCCAAACCCCAAAGACTGATAATCATTTGCACTGAAATTAAACAGCCAACATTTATACAATAACGGGGCTATGATGCTAGAACTGGTACTGGTACTAATACTGTGCACTGCAGTACATTTAAGTGCTATGAGTATGCACTAAGACTGTTTGGTACATTATAACACCTGGACTGTGTGAAATGTTGGCCCAGGGTAGGTTTTAATACTAGAATTGAACATTGTTGTACATTTGGGTACCAGGATTATATACACTGGTGCATTTATGTACTAGCAGATACATTACTTGAACCATTAAAATGCAAGCTACTGTACAACCTGCACAGTTTGCTAACCAATATGAGCAACTTACACACAAAGACTGTAGTTACACTCAAAATGCTGCTGCGCTTCAATTGTAATCAACAGCCATTCAATTATTCTAAAGCTAATAACCATAATCCTGGAAAATGACAGGCTATATATATTCAAAGCAATAGTTATCTATGGTAGCGGCAGCCATTTAGAGAGAGAGCGAGTAGCCGGAGTGATTTATTAGCGCTTAGCTTCATGCGTTTCATATCCTTCTCATGGCTGCTGGCCAAATCATGGGAGGTTTAAAGGGGGTGCTATTCTAAGGGTGTGGAATATATTCATTTTGTCCTTTTTAATGCAAAAATGCCTCCTTTTGAGGTTTACTCAGTCAAGGCGCCACTTTAAGTGGCACGAAATAGCCTTCGGTTGAGCGACGTGATGAAGCTCTTGACGTGAAAGGAGCCGTGTTGACTGCAAATAGAGAAAAAAAAAATCAAAAAGACAGAAAGAAGTCAACGGTTCTGAGATTCTCCGAGCTGTAATCAGAGGTACAGTAACAGATGGGTAACCACGCAGATATCAGAATGCAGCTTCTGTTTCCTGTGATTTAGCATCAGAAATGCTAAAGCAGCCAAACATACACATTAAAGCAGGGAAGCCAATGTTCTTGTCTAACTTTAAAACTATAAATTGGAGATAACTTTTAAAAATAGAGCATCATAACACTTTTTGTTCACACTATTCTCCATATGTAAAGTCTGTAAAGGCTAAAATGACGGATTTTAATATTTTACATATTTATCTATAGTACTAGCAGGCTCTCATGAAGATCTCCATGACTTGGGGGGGGGGGCTTTATATAAATTACTCCTGCAATGTTCAGGTCAAACAAACTGATCTATTAGGGCTATGAAATGATCTGTTTAGCCATGAGGCTCTGAGTCTAATTAGCTTGTTTTTACGAACATAAATGTAGCTTTTAAAGTAAAACTCTCAAAGGTGGGAACCTGTTCTAAAAAAAAAATGCTACTGTTTATTACATTCAACCAGTTAAGGTTTCCGTTGCAGAACAGTTAAATTCCCAACTAAGCCTCCCACACGTCAGACACAGCCAGAGGCACCTTTTAGCATCTCATTAAAAAATGTTTTGTCATAAGCAACAAAAGGGTCATAATGCAGAACCAATTCACAAACACAATAATCTATTTGGTGTTAACAAAACACTTTGTTTTTTTTTATGATCTTTTATTTAGGAAGCATTATCTTCTTCTCTCTCTCCATCCTTGTGCACTTTTTTTTGTCTCGACCTCCAGCTGAACTCATCAGCAGTAATGAACTTGTTCAGTGAGCAAAGGGCCACTTGCATGACCCTCGCTGAAATAAAGGGACATCATTTTGGATTCTGACGCGTCATACAGCGGATTACTGATGCTTGCATTTGTGTTTTGGTTTATTAAATAAGGGATGCATTATTGCTGCCACTCTCTGGATTTATGGTTCAGATGGACATAGAAGGTTCCAGGATTGGCAGTTTCTGTCCCAATCAAAGTAGCATCAGACATTACAGAAAATATAGCTAAAGAGTCTTTATCACATTACAAACTCACATTTTTTATTTATATATTCATTGCATTAAATTGTTCAGTACCTCATTGTTACCATGTCCTCATTCTGATTTGTTTGTATTTTTTTTTTATTTTCTTTATACTTGTCTTTTATTCCTCACTCATCCTTTACTTATTATTATGTTGTATAGTGTTCTTCTTTTTTTCATGTTTGTGTTTTACACAAGGTTGTCTTTTTGTAAATGAAAAAGGTAGAACTTTTTTTTTTTTTTTTTTGCTGCATTTAATTAAATGCGGTGTTCTACGGGGGTCAGTATCAAGACCTCTCCTGTTTTTTTTTTTAACCATATATATATATATATTTCACAATTAATTTAAGTGTATCAGATGATTTTTAAAGAGAAAATCCCATTTTTGCATTTAGACCTATTATCAGCAATACCAAGTCCTCTGCCTAAATCTCCAGCCCAAGTAAAGGATGTCATTGGGCTAGTTGGTTGTTAGGACACGCTTGATCAATTGGGATGCACAGCTGAAAAAGGTTATACTAATAAGTGAGCACAAAAGGGAGAATAGCATTGTAGGTTAGATTAGTATATAAATTATCAGCAGTTGTTGGCTTGTTAACGGGCTCAAAATAGCCAGAAAGAAACAAATTACTTCAGATTTTTCCAAGAAAATGAAAACATCTTACCATGATGTTAACTACTTCCTTTGAATTGTGACACAAACTCGCTCTGATATGCACAGAAAAGGGAGTGGGAGGCCCCGATGCACAACTGTGCAAGAAGATAAATATCTTTGAGTGTGCAGATTGAGATATTTCCACCTCACAGGCTGTCAACTGACAGCTGCACTAAATGCAACTAGTCAAACCCAATTGTCAGCATCAACAGTCAAGACGCAACTTCTGGAAGTTGGACTTCATGGGGGATTTGCCAAAAGAAAGCCATACCTCACACTGACATTTAAAAAAAAAGACTGCGATGGGCATCGTTAACATCCTTAACCTGGACTGGTGACCATACCAGTAGATTTAGGCAGAGGACTGAGAATTGATGTTGATATGCATGACATTGTGTGTGTTTTTTTTTTAAAAAG
>JAOUQT010168142.1:0-30205 GCA_025769995.1 Xyliphius kryptos
ATATTTATTAGAAAGTCTCTTCTTTGATACCCTTTGAATCTTTGCCTTAATTGAAATAAAGCGGCTTCAAAAGTCTCATCCTCTCTCATCCTCTCTTTCTTTCTCATGTTGTGTTTTTCTTTTAGTGCTTCTCTCTCTTTCAGCTCTATGTGTTCTTACTCTCACACTCTAAACCTCTCATGTTCTGTTTTCCTTCCTTTAATTCACCTCACTTTCTCTTTCTCACTTTTTTAAAGTCTCTGTCTACTCTGCGCTGGTTTTGATCTAATAATTCTAAACCCATAAAGCTGAAGGTTCTCTCAGGAGGAAAGGATGTGGTAGCCATGGAACCTCTGCTGCATCACATGCACTATGTTACAAAGGTTACAAAGGCCACGCCCCCTGTAAGTTCCACCATTAACATCAGAATTTAATTTGATTCTGAACAAAAAGTGTTTATGTTTATTTATGAGGATAGATCTTATTTACACTAAACGGTTTCAGTTTGTTGGAGTTCGTCAAAGAAATCTAAATCTGAGTTCATTTGGATACTACAGTTTTTTAAAAAATCGAATTAATTTGAAAGATCTTTGCATCAAACATAGCATTAAAGAAAAAAAAAGAATATTAATTAGATTTTTTTTTTAAATCTGTAGCATCCAAATTATATACAGATGATGAAGGAGTAAATAAAGAGTTATCAAAGGTGAGAGAAAGCAGTCATGTGATGTCATCATGCAAACACTGATCAAAACCCCAGAGGAATCTTTCAAGAACTGAGCTCGAAGAATTCAGTGAGGTGCTTCAGATCAGTGTTCCTAATAAAATGGCCGACTTGTGTGTGTGTGTGTTGCATCTCAAGTGTAGTATCACCTTCCCCCGAGCGATACACTGCTGACACTAATCCAAATACACACGAACTTTAAAACACATACACACACACACAAACACACACACACACACACACACACACACACACACACACACACACACTTGAAAGCACACTAGGAGATGGCACATACTGCTAAAAATAGCAGACATACTCTCTGTCTCTTTCAAATCACCCCCCCCCCAAACACACACACACAGCAGTTGGTGAATTGAAGAAAGGATGGAGAAGAATGCACCTGCTGCTACACCTTCCTGAGTCATCCTCATCCACTAACCTTCATCTTCTCCTCCTCATCCTCTCACCTCCATCTTTACCTCCTTATTCTCTCATTCTTCCTTCATATTTTATTTACTTGTTATTTATTATTTTTATTTTTTTTGTCATTTAATCATTTATTCCACATCCTGCATCCTTACATTTTCACTTTCTCCATTCTCTGTTTTTCAACCCTGTGCATTTTATCATCTCATCCTTCATCCTCTCGGTCAGTTTCCTGTAATTATTTTCTCATTTTTAACATTCTATTTAAATTCACATAATTCATTATCTTGTTATTAACACTTGTATTATCTTATTTATCTTTATCTTGTTTTTCATTACACTCTGCTTTCACTCTCCCTCTTGCTCTTTCTCTCTCACTGCGCTAGCACATCCCTTGCTTTACTGCAGTAAATAAGAGATAGAGGAACTTTTAATATCAGGAAGAAAAACTAATTCCAGATCAGATTTATACCTCCTGCATTACAGAGGAACCTCAGCAGAGACAGCAGATTTACAGCTCAGAATTCCAATTTCTCTCCTTCATTCGGCCTCAATCTTTCTTTTCTCTGCAAATTCTCTGTCCTTCTTCACTGCTTGATTAAATTATATTTCCTATTTTAGAAACATCCTTCATTATTGAGTGTCCAAAACTTATACCAACACACACACACACACACACACACACACACACACACACTCTCTCTCTCTCTCTCTCTCTTTCTATCGCTTAATGTGTGTGTGTGTGTGTGTAAGAGAGAGAGAGAGAATGTGTGTGTGTGTGTGTGTGTGTGTGTGTGTGTGTGTGTGTGTGTGTGTGTGTGGTGGTGTGTGTGTGTGTATGATTCACTCCTCATGATGTGGGTTTTTTTCACCGCAGGATCATTCTGAACTTTAGTGTGCATCGCATCCGTCTGTTCGCATAACATCAACGTACACACACACATACACAGACACACACACACACACACACGACCCCCTACCCTGTCACTCCACTGAGCTGAAGCACACATTATACCCACAGTGAGGATTATATTTCTGCACCCCTCATCCTCGTCTAATAATAACCTACAATGACATGATGATGCTCTCAATTTCTTTCTGTCTCTCTCTCTTTCTCTTACTGTCTCTCTCTCTCGCTCGCTCGATCTCTTACTGTGATTGCTCATTTTAGAAGCTCTGCTTACACAAGCAAATCTGCTAACTCCCCTGTCTTCCCTGACATCTTATAAATGTGTTTAAATGTTTTCTCAGTGGAATAAATGAGTTTCAGAAACAGCTCTTTCCCGTTCTCTCCGCATGCGCAAAGCACAGGTCACACCATTGGGGAGAGCCATTCAACCTCAAACAGCTTTCCAGCTTACCAGCCTTGAGGTTAGACGCGGGGCAGTAAACGGAATGGGTGATGCACCCACTGTGGAACCCTCCATACCTCAATCCACTCATCTCCAGGAGTTCCTGGCACCATGCAGACCAGCCCTCCTGGCTAAAATGGACCACTTCACTTCCCCCATCCACTAGGCCTCATATCGGCCCTTCTCCTCGGCTGTGAGGGCATTCAATGTGCCCTTCCTACTCTCAGCCTACCAGGCCAAGTTGCTAGAAGACATGGGCGAACTCTCCCTCTCCAGAGCTTTGGGAAAAAAAAATTGATGGTTAATGACCTTGCCCTGCAAAACAATCAATATGCCGTGCAGTCGTCAGGGCATGCTCTCTGTCATCGGATAGCATGTGCTGTGGCTAAATCGCTCAGGTCTGCCCTACAATGAGAAACAGCGCATCCCAGACGCATCATTCAAGAAAGCGCTAGACTCTCTTCAGTCCTGCAGTGGCGATGATGCAGGCCTGTGGCTGCCCAGCCTGCACCGCCTCCGTGTTTCATTTAATGTTTAATACCAAAGCGCATGCAGCAGGGAGCCAGCAGACCCAGACCGTGGGTTAAAACCCAGAGTCAGTCGTCCTGTCTTGCAAACAAGAATGAGGGTAGAGGCTCCTGTTTTTGCAACTGCAGCAAGGAAGCCTCCACCTTCTGTTCCCACAGCCCCCCAGCCAGAACAGGTGTGAAAACAGCAGGCCTAATGCCTGGCTTTGGTGTTTTTCAAGTTCTGCCCTCCTCTGCCCAGGTGGAGAAAGCTTGTAGTGGAGGGCCAAAAGCCCCCCAGTCTGCTCAGGGGTGCTCCCCATTCGAAACTCAACGACGCTACCCGTTTGGGTGACACACCACCTCAGCTGCTATACAAAGGCCGTGCAAGCCAAAACACAGAGATTGAGAAGGGTTAAGTGTATCAAAGTGGTATGACCAGCACAAACACCTCTTCCATGTGTAATAAAGGTCCACACATACACACATGAACATGAAAATCAGAGCACCACTTCACAGGCCAGTACCTGTGTGCCCCACCAGATGGCATCATCATACAGGCTTATTAGCCTGAGGTGCATTACCTAGCTGCCCTGCCAGAGGGTGCCACCAGACAGGTTCAGCAGCCTGAGGTGCATTACTTGGCTTCCCTGCCAGGAAATGCCATTATACCACTAATAGGTGAGGCACACAGCACCCACGCCTTGTGTCAGGACACAGTCGAGTGGGTTACAAACATGGTTTTATGAGACTACGGACTCCAGTTTGATGTGAAACCTCCTTCCTTTAGTGGAATAATTAATTCTCGTACCAACAGAATCTCAGCTCACTTTTATCACTTTCGTTTTACACACGACAAATTCAAAGAACCTAAACTCACGGGTGTTCTGCTTATGTGTGAAGGCAGCCAAGTCTATCGGGGCTGAGAATTCTGATGTATATAGATGATTTGCTTAGGTGCAAAGGGACACGCATACCCTGCTCTCTCATCTAGCATCACTAGGCTTCAGAGTCAATCTTGCCATGAGCAGTTGGTCCCGTCTCAAATCAGGACATTTCTCAGTTTTGATCGGGATACATCCCTGATGCATGCCACCCTTTCGGCAAAGCGCAAGCATTCCCATGACTGCCCAATTGGGTGCATTATCACAAGAACTGTCATGACATCAGACACTTCCTTTTTGGACTGGGGCACCACCCTCGAGGGCAGGGCTGTGAATGGGACATGTCCGAACAGACTGTCCAACGCTTACATAAATTATCTCAAGCTGTTAGCCATGTGGCTAGCCTTCAGACTTTCCTCTCTTATTTCTGAGGCTGTAAGGTGTCCGTCCATTGACACATGACAGCAGAGGTGTACAGAGAGAGCACCCTGTGGCACGGTGGCACAGAGCACCCTGACTGCCAGAAATTGTGTCTCTTCTCGGCACACAGCCGTGTTCTCTCCTGCTCCTGCTTTGCACGGATTAACCACCCTCTGCCAGAGGTTTAACCTCCATGCTTTAGGACTGCCTTCTCGTGTGGTTGCAAACATTCAGGGGGTTAGGGCCCCATGCACCAGATCATTATACAATTGTTAGTGGCAGGTATTTTAGCGGCAGTACTTCGCTAAAGGACAAGCAGCTTATCAGAGGTCAGTGCCATTTTTTCTTTCCTAAAGGACCTCATGGACAAGGGTACCCACTAAGGTCTATCTAACGGTCATATCGGCATGTCATGTCATGTCAACTACGGGGCGCCACTCCCTCATTTGCAGATTTATTAAGTGCTTGCAGCATGATTTGTAAAGCATATCGTTTCAAACTGGATCAGAAGTCTCTGCATCAGAGAGTGTTGGGTTTCGTTGCTGATCCGCAGCAGTATGATGGAGCCTCCTGATTCCTCAGTCTTTATATTATTAATTGTAATGATACCTGCAGGATGTTTTGATGTAAATAATTAAAATCTCAGCTAAAAGAGTTGTGCCATTACACCATTACACACAGAAACTCAAAACTGAACATGAATATTGGTTGAGGCAAAAGTTGTGAACCCTACGGAAACTGTGAAACACTTTAACCAGAAAACAGAAGCAGAAACTAGAACTGGCAAAAGGGGAACCCATTTACAATGTGATGTCATACATGTCCTGAAGGTGTCTTAATCTGTAAGTATTATTTTTCAAGGTTTTCTAATTATTTATTGATAGCGTACGTTCTGTATGTTCTGTGTTACAAAGAGAAACAGGATGTGAGCTGGAGGACAAATATTTTTTATATAATCCCTGAATTTTCTGAAGGCTGCTTCATCCATCCCTCCTCCCGTCTTTCATCATCAGTCTCGCTCCATCTCTGCGCCTTTTCAACACAGGGGCAGAATTTCCTGAAATACCTCTTATTACCCTTAACCCCCACCCTTTTCTGTTACTTCCCCCATCAGCACCACTTAGAGCGTTAGTTTGAAATCTGTCCTTGATTCACGTCTACAATCTAAATCTATCTTTATGACAGTCGAGCTTCAGCTCAGTGACACTGACACACACACACACACACACACACACACACACACACACACACTCACTCAGCTACTGCTGCATTCCCCTCCAGCTTACAATGACCCAATTTACATATTTCACTAAAAACTACTTCTTCGTTGTGACACACTGCACTTTTAGAGTCTCTGACTGAAGCGGTGTTCAAAATCACCTACTGTGCAATATGCACTAGACTTGATTTAGTAAGAACGGTTTAACTGGTAAAGCAAGAGGTTTTTGTAGTCAGGGAGTATGGCACCCCCCCCCAATAAAAAAGTTTCAGTATTTATCGATAATAACATTCCACTTGTGCTTACTTTTTACTGGATTTGGACACAGTCTGTTGTTCAGCATAAGCGTGCTGCAGAATTGATCACAAACCTTTAAGAGAACTTTGTACATAAGACAGACAAGTGGATACTGAACCAAATCAAGTATCCCCTTCTTCCAGAAGCTCGAATTACCAAACGGAAGCTTTGCTACTGTGAGAAGCAGTTTGTTAAAAAAAAAAAAAAGACATGAAAGAGCTAAAGGTGGATGAGGACAAAGATGAGGTCGAACAGTGAGAAGAACAGATACAACTCAATGATCATAATGAATGAACCAACATGGTGCATTAAAATCCAAACAGAGAACAGAGTGTTTGAAAGAAACACCTAATAATATATCTCTCAGCTTCAATGTTTGCTTGTGTGTCTGTGTGTGTCTGTGTATGTGCCTGAGGAAGAGAACATTGCTCACAGTGGTAACTACAGTAAAATAAAATTGGGTTACACACACAGTCTCGTACCAGACATCTTTCTGTGTGTGTGTGTGTGTGTGTGTGTGTGTGTGTGTGTAAGAAGTCTCTAAGAAGTCTTTGACGACACTCAGTGGTGAAAATAGATTCAGCAGGTGCACAATGGAAGCTTTTATAATAATAACCCTAATCGAATAGAATAGAATTCAACTTTATTGTCATTGCCCATGTTGCAAGTACAAAGCATGTTCAAAGTACAAATTTAATAATTTAAACAATGAAGTTAAAGATCTCAATGCTGCAGATTTATATCCTGTGTATAGAGCAGAAATAAAAGTAATTTGTAAGTATAAATAAATTGTACTGCATTTGAAAATAAAAAATGAGTTGTTTATAAGGGATTATGTATTATGTCTGGTTCTGTCTATCAGTAATAAATCAGTGAGACAGTCAGACTCAAAGTGATGAGTTGGCAAACTGAAGTATATTTATATTTTCACTCTGGGCCCTTAAGCAAGGCCCATAACCTTTGTTGCTCCATGGGTGCTGTATTGTGGCTGGTCACCGATATATGGAAGTTGCTTTGATTTAAATTGTAAACACTGTGATGAATTTAACCCTCGTGTTATGTTATGGGTCAAATTGACCCGTTTTAAAGTTTGAGGATCTAGGAAAAATAGTTAAAAGTATTATTTTATTATGCAATTTCTTCTGCTTGCCTTAATTAGTGTAATCAGCATATGATATGAAAATGATTCCGCTCACATATTTGCAACCACCGCCCGCATGTTTATATCACAGGCCTGATTATTGCCACACCTGTTCTCAATGAAGACATCACTAAAATAGGAGCTGCATGACAAAATGAAGTCCAACCAAAGATCCTAAAAAGCTAAACATCATGCCAAGATCCAAAGAAATTCAGGACCAATTGAGACAAAAAAGTAACTGAGATGTCTGGAAGTCTGGTAAGGGTTATAAAGCCGTTTCTAAAGCTTTGGGAATTCAGTGAACCACAGTCAGAGTTATTATCCACAAATGGTGAAGACATGGAACAGTTGTGAACAGGAGTGGCCGGCTGCCCAAAATTACCCCAAGAGCCCAGCAACGACTCATCCAAGAGGTCACAAAAGACGTCATATCATCCCACAACAACGTCCAACAACTTGCCTCAGTTAAGGTCCGAGTTCATGCCTCCACCACTACCGAGACTGGGTAAAAATGGCCTGCATGGCAGAGTTCCAAGAAGAAATACACTGCTGAGCAAAAAGTACATTAAAGCTCAACTTCTGTGGACCCAAAAGACAATAGTTAAACTCTTTAGAAGGTGTGTTTCCCATTACATCGGGCTTAAAATAAACACAGCATTTCAGAAAAAGAACATTATACCAACAGTAAAATATGGTGGTGGTAGTGTGATGGTCTGGGGCTGTTTTGCAGCATCAGAACCTGGAAGACTTGCTATGATAAATGGAACTATGAATTCAGTTGTCTATCAAAAGATCCTGAAGTAGAATGTCTGACCATCTGTTCGTGAACTTAAGCTGAAACGAACTTGGGTTCTGCAGCCGGACAATGATCCAAAACACACCAGCAGGTCCACCTTTGAATTGGTGAAGACTTTAGAGTGGCCTTGTCAAAGTTCTGACCTGAATCCTATTGAGATGCTGTGGTATGACCTTAAAAAGGCCATTCATGCCGGAAAACCCTCTAATGTAACAGAATTATAACAATTCTGCAAAGATGAGTGAGCCAAAATTTCCTCCAGAATGCTATAAAAGACTCATTGCAAGTTATTGCAAAGGCTTGGTTGCAGTTGTTGCTGCTAAGAGTGAGCCAATCAGTTTTTATGTGTAAGGTGGCAATCACTTTTTCACACAGGGCCATGTAGGTTTGGATTTTTCCGTCTCCCTTAATAATAAACACCTTCATTTACAAATTGCATTTGGTGTTGACTTGTGTTGTCTTTGACTTCGATTTAAATTGGTTTGATGTTCCGAAACACTTAAGTGTGCCAAACATGCACACATGTCCTTTTGTCCTATGGTATATACACTGTGCTGTAAGAAGTGTTGTTTAATAGTTTGGTTACTATGTCCTCAGTAGGACACATTCATGGTCCCTTAATGAGCCGAGAAAACTGTCTTTCAATGTCAACCACCAGAACTATGAGAACACATCATTTCACAAAGCTTAGATCATCCCAGACTGATCTCTTAAACATCAAGCTGATTTATCAATTTGATCTACTGTACTTACACACAGAAGAATCTGTCTCCACATTTAACCCATCTGTGCAGTGACAAACACATAAACAAACCCGTTCCAAAAAATTAGAACATCACGAAAAAGCTGATTAATTTCCATAATTTCATTTAAAAAGTCAAACTTTCATAGATTATGGATTTAGAACCCACAATGTGTTTACTTTTACATTATTTGGGCTTTTAGCTCAAAAAACATATGAAAACATGAATAAAAAAAAAAAAATACTGTGGATAAATCAGCCCAAACTTTAATGAAATGTTTTAAACTGAGTGTGACACACTAATCATCTACTAAACTACTAAACCGTAGAGGTGAGAAACAGAAACAAAACCACTTGAGGTCCAGTGTAAAATATCCAGTCAAACATGATTTGGGGTGCAATGGTAAACTCTGCTTTCATAAATCCAAAGTCATCGCAACAATCTACCGGAACCTTTTAGAGGACTCTCCTGAGAATCTGTATGCAGATGCAGATTTTATCTTCCAGTTGGACCTGGCCCCTGCCCATGCCATCAGACACACCAAAACCTGGTTTGATGCCCATGTTACCAAAAGCACCAAAACCTGGTGGCATGGGCATCAAACCAGGGGCCAGGTCCTGCTGGAAGATAAAATTGATCCTCAGCAAAGGGAATATTTTGAATTCCTGTTTTTGTTGGTTTTATGGAATTATGGAAATTAATAATCTTTTCCATGATATTGTAATTTTTGAAAAGGGTTTGTACACTCACTGAATAAAAAACACATGCACTGTGCCTGGGGAGCAATTTGGGACCTGGGACTTTCAGGTTGAAGCGCTGTTTCCTTAACCACAGGACTATGACCTTCCCACTGTACTCTAAGGTTCTCCACAATCATCCGATCTCAACCCATCAGAAAAACCTTGGGTATGTGGTGGAACGGGAGACTGGCATCATTGACCAACGTCTCTTAGGAACGTCACACAGAACAAAGGCAGTTCTGAAGGTGAAACCCAACCTGGTACTGGGTTTACCTCACTAAAGTGACCTTCAGTTCCTCAGATTATTACACACACACACAGCTTTACATTACTGTAATAATAAGATGCAGGGTGCATTAATCTCACGCTGCACTGCGCTGATGCGTTTATGTAAAGATGTGAATAATTTTATTAAAACCCGCTGCTCGCCGGTTATGAAGCAGAGCTAAATTTAGCAAAACTGGCTGAGAGCAAGTCTGTGTGGATTCAACACACGCCTTCATCTTACATAATAAAACATGGAACACAGCAGGAGAACATTGGAACAGAACCATGATACTGTTCCTACATTAGACTGCTGTAAATAAATCTGGCTCCTGCTGCACTGAGGATCAGAAAAGAACCGAACATGAAACCGGTGCCAGTGCTATTGAACCAATAATCCTCTGTGTTCTGTAAATCTGAATACAGGGCTCATGGAACAATGATCCGCCCAGACCGGGTTTGGATGCTTTACAAGCATTTAAATAACAGACCTGTACTGACATTTTGTAAAAGCACAGAGGTGAGACGTCTAAGGAAGAACATACCAACAAACACACAGCCTTGTAATGGTGTCTTAACGTTGTATTTATGAGAATTGCCTGGGGAATATTTTTATTATTTTATATTAAATTTAGGAATCCGCGTGGCAGGTTGAAACCGTAATGAATGAATGAGAGGACGAGTCTCTGAGAAAACGTTAAATTATTCTGATTTCAAAGTCCTCCAGCAATCAGCATAGTAATTAACCTCTATTATAAAGGAGCAGAGGAGCACTGTGTATGTGTGTATATGCTGGCGTGCGGGTGTGTGCGCTCTCTGGCCTGGATTCAGAGGTATTTCTGTACCACATTAACATGAGTGTAAGTGTTTCTCCCTCAGAGACTCCAGCACTCAGACCTTCTGCTCGTTCTCCATCATCAGAGCAAAAGCACAGTCCAACGATAGTTTCCAAATCTTTCAAAAAAGCAGCTTTTTCTCGTTAAGATTTTACACCATGTTCGATAACGATCACAAAAACCAAGTCTTGGTTTTTCATAGGTTTTGTCAGGTTCCCCCTCCTGGACCCAGGCACTTTATGGATAAAGTGCAGCTGCCTGCATTTTAAAGAACTGTACGTTTCAGACCAAACAATGAAGATGCAACAACTCCTACAACAAAATCCTGAAGAAAGACTTACAAATCAATGGAAACTGTTAGAGCTGTAAAGTGGGGGTGTCTTCAGGGAGAAGCATCATAAAAGCTTGATCTGTACTTTATGGTTGGGATGTAAATGCAGGGCAGGACATGATTTAGCCCCCCTGCAGCAATGTGGGTTAAGAGTCTTTCTCAATGGTCCACATTACCAACCTGGCGGACTCAAAGGGATTGATAGCCAAATGACCTAAATAATGAGATACCAACCCTAAAATCACAAATAGACAACAACATATGACTGTTTACACTCAGTAGATAATATCTTCATCTATACCTATAAACTCCAAAGCTCCCAGTGACTCATTACTAACTCTCTCACTTCCCCAGTACCTACAGATTTGAAACTTGGCACTGTCATTTCCTTGGAAACACAAATGGGTTCTCACTGTCCTACGTTCGATTGTTCACTTGCTATTGGCATCAAACAAAACACCTTGCATGGATTGGGGTCTTCACAAGTAGCTGTAGCTGAAAGTGACTCAGTCACTCCTTATCATGTCATTAAAAAACCTACTGATAAATTCACATAAGAAAGCAACCGTGTGGACACCGTAGTCACAACTCACACTATATTGAATCCACATATTCATTTCAGATTTTAAATTGCCACAAAGCTCACTCTATAGTAATATGGTCCGTTGAAATATATAAAATCTAAAGCCATTACTCGTTCAAAAACATTTGTCTTTCAGCTTCAATGTTGTTATAAAGTCCTCCATCATAGAGCAGCACAGATATTCCACTAATACTGTATATACAACATTAGGCGTGCCTAATAAGTCGATTGTGATCAACCGGTCGATCGCACAGTGCACGTTGGTAGATCACGTTTAACACTTCACTTCATGTTCTATAGAGACTTCCACCTGTTTATGACGCTTTTCGCCCCTGCTGGTGATTCGTATTTATTCATCATTTTTGATAAAACTGGCAGTGAATTTTCATTGGTTAATTTTGTTACATAACTTAATCAGGTCAGGGTTCAAAGTGTCTTTATAATAGAGTTGCCATGCTGTTAGCTTATGGTTCCAGCTTGTTGTTATTCCCTGCTGTTGTTACTTTTTGGAAGGTATCACTTATAGGTTATTGTTGCATATAAATATTTGTTAATGAACAATTAATGTACAGATACTGTACTTGTTCATTATATTAAAGACAAAGTGTATGTGGCACATTTTCTGAAGTTTGTAAGAAATATTTGACAGCTGTTGGAACTACCTCCTTTTATGAATCAGTCTTTTTCCCACATGAAAATAATGAAGTCCAGATATTTATATATAAGTCCACGCTTACTGATGATCATTTGGAAGCCTGATTGAGAATTGGCATCAGCAGCTACTGTTCAGACTCCTCACACTTGGCTGACACCATTTAGTGCAATTGATCAAAATAGTACAACTTTTTTTTGTCAGTGGATTTACTAGTATTGGTAATAAAATCAACATGATGTGCATAAAAAGGGTTACAAATTAAAGATTTAAAAAAGATGACTCCTGGTAGATTACAACGACCTGTCCAAAAAGTAGATCTCATTCCAGAAAAGTGTGAGTACACCTGTACCACATCACTAACAGTTCATCTAACTTCCTAAAAGAAGTTTCAACACATTTGCAAAGTCTTTAGAATTATGTGTGTCTCGCTTAAAAATGTTTGATTTGAAAAAAAATAAACAAGTGCATTGATGCTGCTGTAAATGCACTTATCGCCACTATTGCTCATAAAAATGAAACACTCAGAGTGAAGGTTCTGTAATATAATCAGAATGAACAGATTCATACCTGTACTGAAGATAAAACACTAAAAATGACAGTAAACTAATAATTTTAAAAAATCGAATCTATTAATTGACAGTAAACTGAGTAAAGGTGCATTGGTACGAATATAAAACACAAAGTAAATGATAAAAATTATTAAGCCACTTATTTATTATTTATTTAATGATTTCATGTGTTTTGTTCAGTGCCATCATCTGAGATAAAAAAAAATACATGCTTAGTTATATGCTTCCAACTTTCTACAAGTTTGGAAAATGCTTCCTTTCTGTTCCAGCATGACACTGGCTCAGTGCACAAAGCAGAATTAATGCTGAAGACATAAGTTTGGTGTGAAAGAACTTAAGCTCAGACATTAGACTTATTCAACATCAGTGCTGAACTTTATAAATGCTCTTTTGGATAAATGATACACCTTAAAATCTGGGAGAATGGAAGGGATCATAATGGCTAGGTGTGATGAGTAGTTGTCCAAATACTTTTGTCCCTATATTGTCATCATTATCGTTTCAAGCATTTACCTGAGTGTGGGGGGGTGGTCACCACTGGTTTAGTACCTGTTGCCCCCACTGATGACGCCCCGCGTGCTTACCTGTCCGAATACCGACTTCACGATGGGCCGCAGTTCCTCGTCCCGTGCCGCGTGCCGCGCACCTCCGCGTGGCGCCCCGGCTTTGTCGGAGCGGGTGACCTCCAGAATCGAACCCCGGCGCGACTTCGGCACCATGGAGAAAAACGGGTCGGTCTCGTCCTGGGCCGCGTGGCAGGGGTCCGAGCGCCGGCTCGTCACGGCGGGATCGGCGTTCTGATGCGACTGTTCGTTTGGTTCCGCAGCCACGCACCCCCGCGCACGCTGGTTCTTCTGAACGTGCCGTGAGCCTCCGGTCTGGGAGCTGCGCGCGCCCTCGGCCGGTTCCGTGTTTCCGCTGTGAGGTCTCTTATGATGCTGGTGCTGATGTTGGTGATGATGTTGGTGCTGATGCTGATGCTGGTGATGATGCTGATGCTGAGGCTGGCGGTGTGAGGAGGACGCGATCAGGGACGTTTTGGATTCGCTCTTTGGCAGAGACGAGCTCATGGTTTCCTCCTCCGTTTGAATTTCACCGGTGAATGAAGAACTGAGCTCGGACGGGGCTGTTAAATACTCGCGCGTGCACGTGCGTCCGATCGGGATAGGGCATAAAACAATAAGAGACAGAAGGTGCGCGCGCGCGGCAGGTGAAAGCTCTTTGGTTCACCTGTGTGTAATGAAGCGCGCACACATCAAACTTGCTCTCTCTCTCTCTCTATCTCTCTCTCACACACACACGCACAAACACGTATGATCATTTTATCTCAGGCTTCTTCCACCTGCAGGATCAGGGTGTGTAAAAAATAACAAAGACTTTAAAAAACATTCTGTCATAAATAAAAAGTAGAATTTCATCTCATCTATTTATCCAACCATCCCATCCATTTTCCCAACCGCCCCATACAACCATTCCATCCATTCATCTAACCATTCCATTCATTCATCCAACCATCCCATCGATTTATCCAACTGTCCCATACGACTGTCCAATCCATTCTTCCAATATTCCCCTCCAATTGTCCCATGCATTCTTATAACCTCATTCAACCGTTCCAACATTTATCAAACCGTCTCATCCATTCATCTGATTTACCGCAAGCCGAAGCGACAGTGGCAAGAAAAAAATCAGTTTATCTCTAATGAAATTGTCACCAAGTCCACATCATTAATGAAAGTAATATTGACTTTAGTATGTTCCTAAAAAAAATAATTATCATTATTATTATTATTATTATTATTATTATTATTATTATCTTGTGTATTTGTCTTGTGTATTTGTTTATCAAAGTTTTCCCATTTCAAGTTCTAGATAATTTTACAGAATATTATATTTATATACATAGTCCTTGTTGTGTGGGGGACTATTTTAATAAAAACATTATCCTTTACATCACGGATGCTTTAGTTAAACCGTCGACTGTTGCTGTTCAGCAGCATTATATATTGACCTCTTTCTGCAGGAGATGATTCAGTATGGAGGAGAACATGCTTCAAGCTACAGGGAGTTTAACCTGCAGAACATAGTGAGAGTACCAAGCAGTAAATCAGAGAGAAACGACAGTAAAAATCAGCTGCACCAGCACTCGAACATCAGAAATTCTGATCAGATTCTGCTGCAGAAAAACCTAAAATCTGCAGAGAGAGAGAGAGAGAGAGAGAGAGAGCGCATGAGCAAAACAGAGCATTCTAATATCACAATATCACATTGAGAGATGTGTGAATGAATGATAGATGAAGGTCTAATAAAAGTTTGGATGGGTTTCAATGAAACGACCTTGAGTCCATAATGACCATAATGAACACGATGTTGTAAAATGAATTGTGTGTGTGTGTGTGTGTGTGTGTGTGTGTGTGTGTGTGTGTGTGTTCCTCAATAACAGAATGGGATCTGAGTAATTCGGACTGCCTAATGTCTCTGGGGGTTTTATATTTTTTAACATCTGTGTCTCTCTTCTGCTCCAAAGTCCCAGAATATCTTTCTTCCCATCTGCTTGTTCATGTGATTCATCCATTTATCCAAACGTCTCATCTAAACATCTCATCCATTCATCCAACCGTCTCAGCAAACCGTCTCATCCATCCATCCAACCATCTCATCCAACTCTTTCATCCATTCATCCAACCTTCTCATCCAAATATCTCATCCATTCATCCAACTATCTCATCCATTCATCCAGCCATCTCATCCAACTATCTCATCCAACTATTTCATCCATTCATCCAACCGTCTCAGCAAACCGTTTCATCCATCCATCCAATTAGCTCATCCATTCATCCAACCATCTCAGCAAACTGTCTTATACATTCATCCAGCCGTCCCATTCAACAGTATAACCCATTTGTCTCTTCAAATCATCAAACTGTCTCATTCAACCGTCTCATCCAGTTATCCAACTTTCTTGTGTCCACTATGTTATAATCTCATCATCAAACACTGAACATGTCCATTGAACACCAACAATCTTTTCTTAAACAAACTTCTTACAACAAACTTATAGTTTTTCTCAATTGTTTCATTTCCTGAAACCATGCATCAATATCTCCAAACTTTAAACACAAAGCCCTTTTCACACAGCAAAACCAAACGTTTGCCTCAAAATAGTTTAAACAGCACTCAAAACCAACCAATGTTGTGAAAAAAAAAAAGCAAAGCAGGTGAAGGTAATTGTTTTGTGTTTTGAGGCAGCAGTGTGTTAGAGATTTTAATATGAAAGTGACTTATTGTTCTCTATCAAGTTCTGTCTCCTGGATCGAACACATGGTTTCAGAACTTTCACCTTCTGCACTTAAAATTACATTAAATATTAATTAACACTCAATAATTTAGCAGGTCAATTATCTCATACCTTCATTCATGTGTGTGTGTTGGTTTCTAATTGTATAGTTAAATGCTTTGACCCTGCAGTTTTAAGTATCTGATGCCAATGTGGTAAATTATTTATCAGAGCAAATACCAGAGAATCCGATCCTCACTTTTACTAAACAGAACTGACTCAAGGTTTCTGCTACTGGACCAGACTCAGAATATCAGAACTTTATTGCTACAGAAGGTCAATTTAAATGTATGATCTACAGCTGGTGGAGTTTTTATTCAATTTAAACTTGAATAAACAGAAATGAGGGAACAGTTGGCCCCTTCCTTTCCCTTTTGATCACCAGCGCACAAAACAAGGTCCATAAAAACATTGATGTCAGAGTCTGGTGTGGATAAACTTGACTGGCCTGCACAGAGTCCTGACCTTAACCCGATAGAACATCTTTGGGATGAATTAGAGCGGAGACCGAGGCTGGATCAGTAAAGGGCAGAGAGCTCCACTCCGACTTAGATGCCAGCAAGTTGAAGGTGGGGTACTGGTATGGGCTGGTATCATCAAAGATAAACTTGTAGGACCTTTTCGGGTTGAGGATGGAGTGAAGCTCAACTCCCAGACCTAATGCCAGTTTCTGGAAGACACCTTCTTCAAGCTGTGGTACAGGAAGAACTCTGTATCATTCAAGAAATACATGATTTTTATGCATTACAATGCTTCATCACATGCATCCAAATACTCCACATCGTGGCCGGCCAGTAAAGGTTTACAAGAATAAACAATAATGACATGCCCCCTCTTGTTCACCTGATCTGAACCCCATAGAGAAGCTGTGGTCCCTCATAAAATGTCAGGGAAAACAGTACACCTCTCTGTACAGTGTCTGGGAGGCTGTGGTGGCTGCTGCATGTAATGTTGATTGTAAACAGATCAAGCACCTGACAGAATTTATGGATGGAAGGCTTTTTAATGTCATCGTAAAGAAAGGTGGCTATAATGGTCACTGATTTGTTTTTGGTTTTGCTTTTTGAATGTCAGAAATGTTTATTTCTAAATTTAGTTTTATGATATTGGTTTACCTGGTAAGAATAAACAAGTGAGATGGGTATATATTTGTTTTTTATTAAGTTGCCTAAAAATTCTGCATAGTAATAGTTACCTGCACAAACAGATATCCTCCCAAGATAGCTATAAATAAGGTAGTATAATAATGAAAATAACAGTAGTAATTATAATGATGTATGCGTGTGTGTGACATGGGTACTAACCTGTTACATCACCTGGTGACAGCAGTGTGTAGAGAGCTGCTAGTTTATTTTTTCTCCTCCAGTAGGTGGGGCAGTTTGTCAGGGTTTGGGAAGGAGGTGAAATCAGGGATATTTTTAATCCATCCATTTTCTTCCGCTTATTCCTCTACTAGGGTCGCGGTGGGGTTGCCCATGCCCATCCAAGGAAGAAGGTCTCGTGCCCTGGGCAGATACACCAAGCACAGGGCCATCCAGACACACTAACACAAACTATATGGGGCAATTTAGAGCATTCAATTTATCTGGAATCCATGTTTTTGGATTGTGGGAGGAAACCGGGGAACCTGGAGAAAACCCACGCGGACACGGGGAGAACATGGAAACCCCACATTGGGATTCGAACCGGGAATCCCCAGCGCTGAGAAGCGAATGTGCAAAGCACTAAGCGAACCCAGAGGAAACCTATGCAGACACAGGGAGAACAGGGCCCAGATCGGGATTCTAACCAGGAATCCCCAGCGCTGACAGGCAAACATGCTTACCACTAAGTCATCATGCAGCCTCGGTATGTTTATAGTTTATGAAAATTGACCTAATTCTGCCCTGCATGCATTGTTCGTAGTGTGCCTGTGCACTTGTAGGATGTTTTGCAGAATTTTGTGTTGAGGGTCTCCAATGGTTGTTTGTCCCAATTTCTGAATTGCTGTTGTGTGAGTGAACTTCAGACTTTACTGCAATAAAGACCAATTCGTTCAATGATGGATTAAAAAATTTTGACCCAAATTGGGTGCTCTACAAATTTTTTTTTTTTTAAAGGCGCAGAAGGCCCTGCAAGATTTTTCTCTCAGTTAATTTATTGCCAGGTTGGTTAAGAGTGGCAGTAATCTTTAGTCTGAGGTTAGTATAATCTTTTTTGTGTTTAATTTCCTGATTTTCTAATAACAATGTGTGTTTGTTTCCCTGAAATTAGGATCTTTTCTGGACCATCATGATTTGCTTCGTTTTGAAGTTGACTGACAAGGCCCAGGTCTGACTGTAGTGCTGTATAGCTTGAGCGCTGGGGAACAGCAGGACCAGATCATCTGAATACAGAAGGAATTTAATCTTGGGGTTGTGTAGGTTGAGACAGCGCGTTGCTGTGTTCTCTAACATGGAGGCCAATTCATCATTTTAGATGTTGAATAGTGTTGGACTCGGATAGCAGCCCTGTCTTACTCCACACTTGTGTGAGATCAGATTTGTTCTTTTATTCCCACACAGTCACACTCATTCGGTGAAAAGCTCAAAATGAATGATCAAACCTATATGTCTTTATCGCAAAAGTGTCCCAAATCACACACTGCGGTCATATCTCTCTACATGCTTCAGTGAACACATATTCTACATAATCACTAAAAATCTTTTCACAAGCTATCTTCGTTCTCATTATTATTTTTAATTCTGTAGAAAGGTAGTGTTCCTCAACCAAAACACCTCCCTAACTTATATGATATGTAAATGAAATAGACATTAACATTTTTATAATTGTAAAAAATAGCAAAAATCTAAAAAATAAAATGCTCTGTTATTTAATCAAAACTTCTAAATCCTAATCTTTTACTTGCAATCCCTTCGCGGCCCACTAGAGGCCGTCCTACAGTCTGCCACTGTGTACATAGTAGCAGCTAAAACACGTCAGCCATTTGGAGATTTAAATCCGGATCTGTTTAGTTAATGTTCTTTATGCTTTTCCCCACATATGCAGGTTTATAAACAAAACAATGTGAGAATTATGATTAAATCACAATTCACTCTTTATCAGAGCCTTAACTGCAGCTGTTAGTTTGATAAAGCCATCTGTACTCTGTAGAGCTAAACTAAATGTGCGAAATGTCTTAAGTACCAGCATTGTTTCTGTCTTTTAGTCCATGATGTGTAACATTAAATCCTTCTTAAACCCTGATGTAAGCACAGACCCAACCAAATGAGACAAAATATCACAGCAGACTGAATATGAAATGTTATTACACGAAGTATATTTAAAATGATGCATAAATACCCATACTTCAGAAGACTGGCACTCATTATGTTAATAAATAAAAAGATTGCTATTTAACTGAACAGTAACTACATTGAGTTGTTTGTAAGTAAAATCACTTAGGAACCATGTAGTGGAAGGTCAGTGCGACTCAAGGCCGTGATAGGGGGAGCCTGTAAATGGGAGGCCTGGTTGGGAGGCAGATTAGGTAAATGGTAAAAGCTGCCATTACTTTCATTAATAAGCTTTTCTTCTGTGTGAACATTTTTGTTGGTATGCTGTGGGATTTTACAGTTGTTAAAACTTATTAGACAAGAATGTGGTGAGCAGGTGCAGGGAGAGACAAGGATGTAACTCCTCTTCGGGCAGGAATGCTTTAAGGTCAGATTGAGGAGCACGCTATCTCTTAGATTTTTCCTTGAAGAGATTCTCATCTTGAACTGGAAAGGGGCAATTCCTGTTTGGAGATGAGAAAACTACCTTGAATCCACAGTATAAGAGGGAGTCAGACAGACGAGGATTTTGAAGAAACATGGAGCTATTAAATCAAGGCGAGCTCTGTGTGGTCTTCCCAGATATGCTAAATAAATAAATGTAATCTTTGTTCGAATTACTCAAGTGTCCCTCTCTCTACTTTCAAACGAATACGTGGACAGTTTTGTCCAACAACACCCACCTGTTTTTTGATGTCACAACTAAACATATAAGCATAACAACAGGTTACGAGTGGAGAGATCCTCCAATGGGAAGAGAACCAGTACCAACCCCATGAAAGTATCTAATTGCACCAAGTATCACCTCCCCAGATTGTGTATAAAACTCCCAATCCCATTCACGAAACTTCAAGGACTTCTCAGAGTGGTGGTGCTCTACATAATTACCTTGCAAGTAAGCTTAGTCAGACTTCGTCGGAGAGCTGTGAAATGAATGCGAGACCACGGAAGTGGATGTGAACTGAATCAGAGAACACTCACTGGTCTTTTATATACACTCTGGGGAGGTGGGACAGCCTCCCCACAGTGGGCACATTGCTCCGTCTGTCAAGCCAGACATGGTGCACTTGGATGCTTCCATGAAGTCAGTACACGGGTGGATCTCGAAATGAGAGAATGAAAAAGAACCAACATAATCAGCATAACCAAATACAGCACTACAGGCGGGTGTACTGTAAAACATGTACAGTGTCCAGAGGCTGTGTTTACAGTGAAGCACAAAGAAACCCAAAACTGAAACCTCATCATATGAAAAATAATTGTAATAAAATTTGTTTGTACATGATTTGTGAATGAGGGGTGGAGTCAAGAGGGAGAAGAAACTGGTTTCTTCAGTAAATCACCATCATGCAATAAAAATAAAATCTGAAAAAAATCAAAACATGGGTCTCTACTGTGAGCAAACATGGTGCCAAGAAGAACCACTGTCCAAACCCAACACCTCGGATTCTGTACAGGATGCTGCCTTCCTGAAACCATACTGTGATCATAAGCAAGTTGGACCTCCCATTCCAGAATCATAAGTATAAGGAAGAGAGGGATCCTTTTCTGAGAAATGCTACTAAATCCCTTAATCACTGCTTCAGAATACTGATTGTCTGTCTGACTGACTGACGGACTGTCTGACTGACTGAACTGAAACTGTGGTTAGTAAACAGTGAAGGGTAGGTGGGTGAGTGGGTGGCTGCTGTTTTTTCCTTCCGAGAATTCTCCATAATGCCTCATCACATTGGCATCATTATTTGAAAATCCACACTTTCAAAGCTCTTCAGTTCCCATAAGAAGCCTTTGTGTTGGTGAAAGAATGAACAGACGATTAATTTTCCAAATGTAAACATCAGATGAAAGATACAGAGACAGATCAAAATGCCAACAAATGTTTCTACAAAGAACATAGATACAATAGATACAAACATTTCTTTGATGTTTTATAACAAGTGTAACCAAGAGAAACATTATTATTATTATTATCATCATCATTACAATGAACTAATTTATAGATTTTTGTAACAGTACTTTATAGTTTACATGATACTATTTTCTATATATTTTCTTAATTTGTAATACATTTTAAAAAGAAATATAGACAAAGCTATTTGATGATAGTCTGTATGAAGCTGACTGACCTTCACACAGTGCCCTGACCTCAGCCTATCCTTGGTCTCATGTCACTGTGATGTAATAAAAACTGCTGTAAGTGTAATTTGTCCATACAGGGTATAAATGCTGTGACAGGATGTGTTTCCTGACTTTAACACCATGCTTTCTTAATTTATTTTTTATTTAATTAAAAGTTTCATTTAAATTGTGAGACTTTCAAATTAACTTAAAGAATGAAATGAAATGGTATTTAGGGGTATGGTGACGTTCTGTTGCCATTTGATGGTAACCTGTGCACACTGTTGTGGATTTGTGTTGTGGGTTAGTTTCGTTTCGGAGGGGATTTTCTTTACAAACAGCACCTGTGAGCTAAAAGACCGAACGGCTGAATATGGATCAACATTCCAGTCGATTTGCTGTTTGTGTAAAAGAGTGTTTTTATTTCTTCTTCATTTGTTTGAAGATGAGCTCAGATGAATGAGACTCCTGCAGCAATGGAAGCTGGTGGCCTTTGATTGATCCTTTTAGTTACTGAATGAACTCCGACTGTTGGACTGACAGTGTTGCAGTCCTGGAGGATGGACTCAATGGACTCTATAGTTTATATAAATTTTACTATTGTTAAATATTGACACATATGGATAAATATGGACTGATCTGTACATGGCTGTCCTACACTGTGATGCTGCCAGGGCGTGTCCCCCCACTGTGCCTTGGTCTCCCCAAGGTTTCTTCCTTTAAAAAAAATAATAAATAACAGGGAGTTTTTTCTTTCCACTGTTGCTTTGGCTTGCTCTTTGCGGGTTTAGGCTTTGAATTCTGTAATTCTTTGTGACAACACACAGTTGTAAAAAGCGCCATATAAATAAATTACTTAAACTTGACCCACCATTTCAATCCAATAAATTATTTTTTAATAATTTGATGAATAACCAATCAGCACATTAGTAAAAATCACTACTTTTATTTAATAAATGAATCAATACAATATTAATATTAACCAACTTCCTTACTGACCACTCAGTGTAGAGTATTAATATTGACTCATTTTATCACCAACCAGAGTACAGTGTTAGAGAAGCTGCATGTGAATAATCTGTATTTACACTGAGTGTTTTGTCCAGGAGGTTTAAGGATCTGTTTATAACCTCAAGGATTATGGACAGCTGTAATGCACATACACACAAATACAGACACACACACACACACACACACACACACACACACACACTCACACTCACACTCACACACAATTTAGTGTCCAATTTTACACAAAATAGTGTGAAATCTCTACTTTAGAGTTCTGTTATATTAACGTACACCTCAATTGGCGTACCTGTAAGTAAAACAATATTGCCAAAACATTTCTACAATAGAAAATACAATACAATTTCAAGCTTAAAATACAAACAAAATTCAAGTTCAAGCTTTATTGGCAGAAATGGAATAATATAAACTGTTGCAAAGCTGTTACAAACTGTTGCAAAACTGTTACAAAGCCATTAACAAAAACACGTAAAGAATATAGTACTCAAACATCTGTAACAGTTATTTAAATATAGAACATACATTAAACAAATTAAATAGTTAACTGAGCTTGTTCGTTCTTTTACTGTTTCCTCAGTTGAATGTGACATTGGTTGTTGCTGAGCTTTTCCGTTTATCCCTCAGATGCTAACAGGCTGTAACATATTTAGCTGCATGAATGAGAAGTTCTCTTTTTTCTTCTAACATGTATGTGAGTTTCTCTGTTATTTAACAGTGTGCAGTTTCTCTCCAGAGTTTTAACATCTTAGCAGCACATTGTTCTACAGATTAATGTTTGGAGCATTCAGTTAAAAAGTGTGACTCTGTCTCCATTGCAACTGATAGACAGTGGGAGCAGAGCTTGGGTAACCAGTTCTACCTGCATCTCCCAGTTTCAATGGCCAGACTGTGTTTTCTTTGATTGATGATAGGATTCTAACGGGTATTCCGATTAGGGCCGAATAATACTGAAGTTTGGGTTGTTCTTGGGTGGAGTCAGTCCAGTAGGTGGTATATTTCTGTTTTTGGTTGGTAAGTAATCTATTTGGACTGATTGATTGTATAAGTGTGTGATTGGACTGCTTATTGTCTGTAATGTTATTTGGTAATAGTTGACAAGTGCTCAGAAACATCTGTATTAAGATACTTCTTTGTGAGTACTTTATGGTGGAGAGATGGAGGGTCACGGGTTTTGATGTGCTTCCGCAAGCTGTTTTTTGGATATTTAAATTCAGGAGATATTGTCCTAATTCGGTCCTGCAGGCATTGTTTGGTACCTTCCTCTGTACGTGGAGAATGTTCCTGCTGAACTCCTGTCTGTTAGATCTTTTTGAAGTCCCCACACCTCACTGATGTACAGTGCAATCAGTCTGATTACTTATTTAAATAATTTTAGGAAAATTTGAATTAGATGCTTAGATTTATTTATTATATAAGCTTATTTTGCTCTTGTAAGCTCTTCTATTTTGCAGTAAGCTCACAAATTGCATAGAGAGCTCTTCTGTAAGAAAGCTCTTCTCTAAGTTTTTGTCTTTTACAGCAAAGCTGAAACTTCCCGAGGAGCACAGTGTGATTCCTTAATAGGTGTAGGTTTTTTTTTTTTTTTTTGAGTGTTGTTGAGTGTAAATGTCTATTTTCCCTGTTTTTAATTTTTTTAATTTTTTTTGAAGCAACACACTTTCTTTTAGGTTTTTTGAAACTGATTTAAAAAGCCCAATTTTTTAGAGCAGAGCATAGAGCAGACACTTATTTGTGATCTTCCTTTAGACAACACCACAATTAAATGTGGTGTTGTCTATAGAAAGACCAGGGATGTTCTCAGAAAGGTGGAACTGTTCAGACAGGTCATTATTGTATAGATACTGCTCTCAAAAGCGTTAGTTTTAAGACTGGGAAAGGTGATGGAGAAGATACTTCACATCGACCAGACATACTGTGTGCCTGTCCATCTTTGATAACATTTTTTCTTCAGGACGTTTTAGAACTCTCCAGAATGCTGCATTTGAAAACAGGTCTTGTTTAGACCAGGAAAAGGCCTTTGCTCGTGTAGAACATGAATACATGTGGAAGGTTCTTAAGGCCTTCGGGTTTTAACCGTGGTTTTATAAACATGGTGAACGTGCTGCACAGTGACATCGAGAGTGTACTGAAAGTACATGTGCTCACAGCACAGTGTAATACAAGGTTGTGTGCTGTCCCATATATTATACTCTTTGTCTATAGAACCTCTGCTCTGGATTTTAAGAAATCGAATTTCTGGTCTTAATATACCACAAAACAATGCAACAGTGTGTGTGTCTGCATTCTGAGATCACAGAATGATGTGAACATTTTAACTGATGTTTTAAGTGATTTTAGTGTTTTATCATCTGCAAAAGTGAACTGGGCCAAAAGTGAGGCAGCTTTAATTGGGGGCTGGAATGGTGGGGACCCTGCACTTCCTGAAAGACTGTCATGAAGAACAGGAGGATTTAAGTATTTTGGGGGTACAGTGAGTATGAAAAAAAGAACTTGGACAGAAAAAAAGTAAAAGATCGTCTTGATAAATGGACATGGCTGGTACCTCAGATGGTTTATGGGGGCTGAGTACTGTCATTAATAAGCTTGCGCTCTCATTCCTATGGAACAAACTAACGTGTTGATCCCCCACCTAACCTTTTAGCTAAAATACAGGCATGCTGGTGGACTTTTTCTGGGACCGGCTGCACTGGATTCCTCAGGCTGTCCTTTACCTGCCAAAAGGGAAAGGAGGACAAGGGAAGCATTGTGTTCTGTTATGGATGTTCTGATTCGCACAAGATTTTTTAAAATGAAAAAATATGGTTATTTATCTATTTATGCATGCATTTATTTCTAACATAGCTTAATTTTTTTGTGCAATAGAATTTATATATTTGGCTAAAATAAAGTGTTAAAAGTAAAAATGCTCTCTCTCTCTCTCTCTCTCTCACCCCCCCCCACCCCCCCCCCCCCCCCCCCCCCCCCCCCCCCCCCCCTCTGTATGTTCTGGCTGCACAGTGTCGCTCTCCCTCAGTGCTGAACGGCTCAGTGATGGTGAAGGAACGGAGGCGGCGGATGGTGCGCGCCCTGTGTGGGCTCGCGCTGTGCATCAGCTTTTTGGTGTTGCTGTGCGGGGTGGCGGTGGTGCTGCTGCGCTCGCGCTCGGACTGCGACACGCATGAGGAGGACGGCCGGTTCAAGCACGCGGCCGTCGCTGCCGACTCTCTAACCTGCTCACGCATCGGCAGGTAGGCGGCCCGCCCCTCAGCCAGGGGCTCCATCATACCTCACACTATACATATATGACGTCAAAAATTACTTTAATAATTTTTTAGATTGTTAACAGTTGGAAGATATTGATGTGTTAATGTGCTTAAGAGCTAAGGACACTCACTGGAAACTTTATTAGGTTCACCCTGTTTTTACACTCAGTCTGCATTATATCAGCTCCACTGATCATACAGATACATGTATACATTGAATAGTTGTAAATCACAGACTGTAGTTCATCTGTTTCTCTACGTACTGCCTGCTCTTTAGAGGTACAGCAGCATAAAGGTGCAGGGGTAAGTTAGGTGTATGCTGATGTTTTGGTTGTGGGGTGCAGGCACTAAAGTGGGAACAGTCTGTTATTACACATTGCTCTCGTTATGATTGTTTTCATTAAATTATGCTTTTGTTGTCTCCTGTGGAGTTCTTTTTCATGGGGTTGAGACCGATATCCTCTGGAGCGGGGATGGGCAAACTACGGCCCGCGGGCCAGATGAGGCCCGTTAGGGCTTTTAATTCGGCTCGCAAACTTCCAAATTATGTTATTTAAATTTTCTATTAATAGAATCATTTGTTGTCTTTTCCCCTGCTTTGTCCACATTTCTCTAATAGATGGCACCTAAGGTGTTTTATGCTCTACTTTACTTATTTGCCTTTTGGGATGTTTTGTAAAAGCAAAACCGAAAAGCAAAGCAAAGAGAAGGAAAGTGGACAGTAAGCACCGGGTGTTTAGTAAGAAATGAAAAACTAAATATTTTTAGGGAGGTCAGATTAGTGTCTATCTGTATGTCTGATATGAACAGGAACGCTTGCGGTTTTTAAAGAATGCAAAATCAGTCATCAATTTACCACAAAGCATGTAAACCACGCTGTCATACAGTCAACGCAAGAACGGGTAGCTACAGTACAGAGGTGAGGGATAATTTACAGTCATCAAAAAAAAAAAAAAAAAAAACTGCTGTTCAGTTACATACCGAGTTAGGATTTATACTGGCATTCGAATTTGTAAAGCCTGGCACACCGTTCGCTGGAGGAGGGGTTTTAAAAGAATGTGTGGCAGAGGTTGCAGATCTGTTGTGTTTGGATATCAGTGGTAAGTTTAATTTAAAGTTTTTATATTATGCACGACTATGGAGGTCCACGGAGGACATTCATTATTTTCCGTTTAATCCTCTGCGAGGGTCACCACGGGATGGGTGGCCCACCAGGGGAGATACAGCCAGGACAGGGCACCAATCTTTCGCTGGGCGCACACTCACACACTCACTTCATGGGGGCAAATTTAAGCTGAGAAATTACCCTGAATCCATGTTTTCAGACTGTGGGACAAAATCGGGAACCCGAAGAAAACCCAAATAGGGATTCTTACATCAAACCTTTTATTTTTTTTTAAGTAGTGCTCCCAGTGCCTTACCTTGGGGAAATGATTAACAATGTCTTTTAGATCATATTAATAAACAATGAACACTGGACATAATAAAAAATGCTAAATATTTGCAGAATAAGATTTACATATCCATGTAAGGATTCAAAACTCTTATGTAAGTTTTTCCATGTCATTCATATCACTTCACATGCCAGCACGCTATTTATGTGATCCCCCCCCCCCCCTCATTAAATTTTAGTTCCCAATGTGGCCCACGAGTTAAAACATTTACCCACGCCTGCTCTGGAGTCTGTCACCCCACAATAATAATCAGCGGAGAAAGATTGTAAAATAATAAAATTATTTTTCTATGGATTTTTTTTTACATTTGTTAATGTAATTTGGATAAAATATAAACCAATGAAAACAAGTTTAACAACCAAAAGTATACTGCCGCACAACCGTGAGACTCAGGTGAATGTTTAGTTCTTAAAGCACAGGTTTCTTATCCCCGCCAATCAGTTTATCAAGATTTACTTTGTTGAAAATGTTTGGTGAATGACCCACTGGAGCTGAACACAAATATAGTTCCTGATTGTATTAGGTAGAAGGTTAGTAATTTTAATGTGTCAATGTATTTCCCATGACGTAGTTTGTCCATTCAAATAAAGGAGGATTCATGGTCAAAAAAAGAAAGAAAATCTGTGTTCTGGATATCATTTAAAATCATGCCTCATGTTTTTTTGCCTGAAGCAGGTAATTAATTTTATGTTCTGAACTGATCTAGAGCCGTAAACAAATTATATGGTAATATGAAAATGAGGCTTACATTTGCTTTAGTGTTCTCGCTTTATCTTTCTCTTTTTTTTGCATCTATTGTCCTTTCATTTGCTGTTATTTGTGATGTCACTGAGGCTGCAGCACACAGACCCTGTTTAAAACCCAAAGCCTCTGGCCTTCACAGTGATGGCAACTCAGCGGCTCTTATAAACACAAATATTTACTACAGATGGGTTCAGTCTTTATTTATTGTAACAGAGGGTCATGAACCAGTCCTGGTTTCATTCTGAGTGCCTCCCCCCCACCCCCTTCAGTAAGACTCGGACAGCAGGAAATGTTCCCCCCGTAGCTGCAGAGTCCTCTGACAACCCCTGCTGTCATGTGTGAGGTTCAGTTTAGAACCCACAACACCGACTAGAGCCTCAAATACATTCAGAAAGGTGGAACATGTTAATTCATTACATTATGAAGTTTATCACCATAAACCTCTGAACATTCTGTTCTTCAGTTCTATCATTCATTTTGAAACAAAGAGTTTTTGTGCCTCAGGGAACGTGTGGCCATTTAAGGATTTTTGGATCTCAGGCATGTAGAACACATCTCTCCTTACATTAACCAAGAGCTCTTTACAATAAGATTTTTGTGAAAATATCTATGGACGTATGGCTTACCTTTTGGTTAAACTTTATTGGAACCCCCACAGTACCTTAGAACTCATCAGAACCAGTATTATTAAGTTGGTTGATGATTCTCAGTACTGCATTGACACTAACATTATGTTGAAGAAAGGTTTTGTTTGAAAGAAAAAGTTCTCACTTCTCTGATGTCTCATGGTACAGCATCAGATTTCAGTTGTCATAACAATTCAACGCAATCAGAACCTAAAAGATCAAATAGAAAGAGCTTTTACATTATTATGCAGTTAGTCTGTTTATGGATTGATCTCTCTGGTCAAGGAGGAGGCAGCAATTCATGAAGTTGCCAGCCTTCAGTGTAACACAATCCGAGAAAGAAAGACAATTCAAAGATTCCAGAGCTTAACATAGTTCCTCTCCTGGCAACTTTCGAGGAGTTTGCTTTGGGGGACTCACAACAAATCCTGATTAAACCCTAATAATTTTAACATAAAATCCATTTCCCGTTTTTACTTAAAAAGAGTTTACTGAGTTCTATTAAGACCTTTTCCATTGCCATTAAAGCTGATGCTAAAAGTCGAGTCATATTTCCATAAGTTTTAATTGCCTAAAAAATGTCTGCTTATCGAAAGTACTCTCCAATCAGACGGCGTAATAGTGTGGGCCTTCTCGAAGGCTCTAGTAACTATGATTTAAAATCTGATTTGTTGAAGCAACAGAGGTTGCTCTACAGTTATTTAATGCTACTGAGGTGCAAATCTCATTCATTTCTGCAAAGGCAGAACAATTTTTAACCTGGCACCAATGATGCCCAAATGTTCTAATAAGGACATACAAGCAACACAACCGAGGGTCTGGAAAGGAAGCGGACAGAGTTTGGACTTAATATTAACATTCTATAACCACAGTTATATAGGCACACCCTCTGTTTTTCAGTTTTTGCCACTTTTTAGTTTCCCTGATGTACGTTTTGGGGTAAAGTTACAGGGCAGGACTCAAAGTTAAATCAAAGCCTTCCCTCTGTAGTTGCAGTTTGGGGAAGTTCCTGTGAACCACACACACTTCACACTGATGACTCTGTTCACAGAGGGACAGCTGCATGTTTCTGATGGATGAAGGACGGTGAGGTGAACACATGGGCTTATCTTTTAAAAAAGAGAGCAACTGTGTGAGCAGAGGGGAGGAGGTGGGGTGGTGCGGAAGAGTGAGCGGGTTTAGAGCTGCAGGGCTCCGGGCAGCAGCGCCACCTGCTTGATCAGCTTTCATTCTTTTATTTAAAGCTGCCACATTTCCTGAAAATGGTGCCCATCGGTGTAGAGTTTCTTTTGTTGTTTTTTTTTCCTTAACAGTAAATGCTTGACCCATGACCTACATATTGAGTTACGCAACCTGGTTTTACCATCATTTAAACAGAGCTGAACTGTAATGAGCTTAGTGGTCACTGCCGCTCCATCATAGCAAATTCACGGGATCATCACTCTGTATGGTGTTTGCATGTTCTTCTCATTCATCTTTGGGAAATTTGGTGCCCTCTAACAGTCCAGAAATGTTAGGTGACAGTAATGTGAATTGTCAGTCACCAGTCTATCGCAAGGCAGAGTTTTCACTGACCGTTTTACTCTGAAAGGCCTTTCTGACACAATCCTATTTACCCGAGCCTGGGGCCAGGATTATGAGTACAATGACGCAGTCCCACCAATCGCTGGGAAAATCAAGGTCTCCAGTTCCTGTTTTTGGAACGTGAGAAGAAAGTATCTGAAATGAACTCGCATAGAAAGAACATTTGTTCACAAATTTAGGAATTTGTACCCAGAACTAGCTGTAAGGCAGATATCCTAACCGCTACACTGTTGTGCTGCCCCCATCCTTAATTCATCATTTGTAACTGATTACCATTGACTACGCTGCCTCTTTATATAAATGCCTGATG
>JAOUQT010168143.1:0-18358 GCA_025769995.1 Xyliphius kryptos
TTGCTATTTGTATTATTTATAGTTGCATAACTACTTTAATTTGTGGTTGATTATGTGTCATCCTTTGAAGTTTTTTTTTAATTTATCTTAATGAGCTGATTAGCTAATTTAACTTAATGTGGAATGAATGCACCAATGATATACTGTATGTTTCTTTAGTTAAAATTTAATTTGTGATCACCATGTTAAAGATGTCCATATGACATTTATTTTGTTAAAGTCGTGGCTTTTTATCGTTAAGATATGCAATTAAATACAAAATTGGCGGTGTTAATAAAACAGTAAATGAGTAAAAACTGTTGGCATGCTTATGTAGAGTGGTGCAATTGGAATGATAGTGTACATTAACCACAAGTTGGTAGATTAATTTTTTTTTCTTATGCTGTTTTTTAATTGTTACCAGGTGTATTGTTACCAGGTGTACATACAGAGACAAAAGAGACAGAAAAAACAATTACAGCATGAAAATAAAGGCACTCGGTTGAAAGGACCGTCAATGGATACCTTTGTCAAAGAGATAGAGATCGTTTCCAAATACAAAGACGAGCATAGAAGCAGGTGACAGAGACCTCACAACAGTCTCCTGGCAATGGCTTTGCCTTTTGGCTGAGCAGATGGCAAAACGCCCGTTGCTAGGCGTGAAGCTCAAGGAATCCATTTTTTAATTCCAGATTATTTGCTTCAGAACCAGAAGCAATATCACAAGCACTCCTGAAGCTAAAAGGGGAGGAGGGATTAACTAAAAGAAGACACAGAAAGACAAGTCTGTAGAAGCCCTTCCCTTTTTTGAGTCGGTGCAAAGGAGATATGTTTGTCTAAGTTCCGTTTTCACAAGACCAGACCACCTTGCTTGAACAAATTAATAAATAAAAATAAAAAAAATACATTTAATAGGGTTAGGTAAATAGTTACATGTTTAGTTAATTATTTTCTTATTTAAAGTGCAAAGTTATATAATGTAGAAAATATTTCTATTGCTTCCAATTGTGTCCTTTTTTTATTTTTTTACAAAAGTTACACATTTTGGTCAAGCCCAATAAACGGTTTTGGTTCTACCATCCATCATAGATCAAATACTCCATAAGAACCATTCTATTAAGACCTTCAATATAGTAAATTGTATTAAAGCCATCTCTGTTGGTGCCTTAGTTCATTTAATAATTGAAATAATATGAATAGGATACATATGTCAAAGAACTAGTTAATTTGAAAAATACTTTGAAATGTGTTTAAGCACATTTAACAAACTGAACACAGCTGACAAACACCAAAAATGCTTTAGACCGGCATTATGCCAGAACTTTTCATTTCATAGATGTAGTCACACTTGCTGATGATCAGTAAATCTGCATAGAATTAGCAATACCTGAATGCTACGTATCCGTTTATTTGTTATGCAGACTATAAAGGGGTAAATAACTAAAGACATAAACCTGTGTCTAATATTCTTTTGACTGGTTAAGTATAATAGATTATGATCATAATCACAGCACACAAAGTGCACGAAGCACACAAAGTTGTGTAAACTGTAATGTAGATTATAAAAGCGTACAAAAACATGTCTCAAAGAAAAGGTTAAACAGAGGAATATTATTATTAGCTCTTCTAATTCAGGTAAACGTGCACTGCTGTTAAAATAATATCTAGGGCTCCACAAAAAACACACATGCACACAGATGGCAGCCAAGCAGAACATGTTTGGTGGTCTCCTAATAAGTCAGATAGATGAGCTCTATAGTTGCTGCTGATGTTTGTTTTTATCTCAGGAGTGTCCTTAATGGCCTTATATATAACACATAAATAAACTTTTTCTTGCAGGCTTACCAACGGTCTGCTTTACTCTTGAAATAATTTGTGACAAAATGTTTCAATCAGTTATGCTTACTAAGTAATTTAACTGGATTTTACTACTCCTAAAATACATTTTAAATTAATATTATTGTTGGTATTGCTATTTAGACTCATAAGATGCCTTGTCAATTCCACTGTATATCTAGGACATACAGGAGAATCTAAATATCATTTCTCTCTTCCATTGGCAAAGAGAGAAGGGCCACTGCGATTGGATGTGCCGCCCACTTGTAGCTGGGAAAAAAGCAGGACAAGATATAAAGAAAGAATAAAGAATGGGAAAAAAGTAGAACAAAGAATAAAAAAAAGAGTATGACAGCTCTGTGTTCTGTGGAGTTCTATGGAATTCCTTGAAGTTCCATAGTCAGAATTTGCAGGATCTTCCAAGATTATCAATGTTAATTTATGCATGCTAAACAAATTCTCTGTTCATAATCAATGTGTATGCTCTTTATCATTTAAATATGAGCTGATATCTGTAACCTGCTATTTATTTTTTTTACATTGCTGTGAAAAGCAAAAATTTCCTAAAACTAAACTCTTAAGCAGCTACATGCAGCACTAGAGAGTTACAGTATGTAAATAAGTTAAAGCATGTATTTCTATTAGCTATTAAAGGTTGTTGATATACAAAATTTTGTTTAGCATCATCACACAGTAAATGGTTAAATGGTAAGTTAATACTGTAATCGTCTGGGAAACACCCATTTTATTGGCTTATGATAACTTTTTCCCCCTGCTATCTTAACAATTTTTATTATACACTATACATTTCTACTTGCAGTGGTGGCTATGTAAAAACACTAGACTGAGTTGATGTAATGCTGATAAAATTATGCTACTGCTAAGTACTAGAAGTCAGCAGATTTTGTTTTTGAACAAAACCAGATTCGGTGGCTAGAAACCAGCTCGTTCACAGCAAAAACACATTTAAAGATTTCACATTAGGCAGAAGCACATTTTTAAAAGACAAAGCCCAGACTTGTGGTGGGATGTGAACATACAGTCTTTTAATTTGTAAGTAGTATGGAGCCTGACAGGCAGGGAGGGACGATAACTTTTTAAATTTTTAATTCCACAGTGCATTTAAATGTGAAATTTGCCCACCAGTTTCTTGTGAAATTGCTCATATCTTATGTAGTTGTAGCAGCAGCCATGCAAGGCGTGCAAGTGCTATACAAACAGAGCTTAGCCAGAATATTTGTCAGAGGAGCCTTTAAGGCGTCATACAGTCTGCTCGAAGACACTTTCGTCATCTTACATTTCCTCCCTCTCTCTCTTTCAGATTATTCCTCTATCTGTGTTCTCTGTCCCCCTCGTCTACCTCGCAGCCCTCTCCCGGTCTCCTGCACATCCTGATTATAATTTGATTATCTCATTAAAAGGCTTTATTGATGGAAACAAAAATGCGATTGAGATTTTCTCTACACACCCAGGTTCACTGTGTTTTTCTTGGGTCCTGTGGGCAACACCCTGAGCTCTAGTTAATTGTCGAAGTCAATCTAATGTTCAAAATTTAACAGTACAAGGTCTATTTAATAGACCTTTAGGCATTTTAGCCACCATATGCATGTGCTACATGTTCTCCTTTAGAGTACACGTCAAAGTTAAAGTGACATAGATTAAGTTTATGGTATAGCAGAAAATCTTTCACTGCTTAGCATAGTTAGAAAGTCTTTGTAGCATTATGTATTGTTTGTCATTCAACAGCTCAAAAACGCTAAACATTCGGAACATTTACGCCCAAAATGATTTGACGTGACATGTTTGACATGAGGCACAGAGATATTGTTACACTGATTCAATTTGTTTTTAACTCAGGTGGCATGGTGGCTTAGTGGTTAGCATCTCTGGTTCTTGGTATTGGGTATCCAGTTTCAAATCCTCCAATATAGGTAGCTTTTTCATGTCCTTCCCATGTCTGCGTGGGTTCAATACGAGTTCTTCAGTTTAGTCCCACAGTCCAAAAACATGGATTTAAAGTAAATTGTTTTGAATTGCCCATATGTAATATTTCCCCCATATTGTGTGTGTGTGAGTGGGTGTTTTGCCAGGAATCGATTGGCACCCTGTCTTGAATGTATCTGCCAACACCTAAAATGTTCTCACTGGATAGACATGGGAACCCCCTTTCGAATGTTGTCCCTAGTATAGGATTAAGCAGAAGATAATGACTTAATTAATGTTAGCACGTTCGCCTTTGAACTTCGTGGATTCCTGGTTCGATTCCCAATCTGGGTGGCATTTCCATGTTCTCCCCGTGTTTGCATGGGTTTCCTCTGGGTCCAAAAACATGGATTCAAGGTATAATGCTCTAAATTGCCGAATATATTTTGTGTTTATATGTGATTATGTGTGTGAGTGAGTGTGCCCTGCAATAGATTGGCACCCTGTCCTGGGTGTATCTACGCAGGACTCGTAGAGGATTAAGCGGAAGATAATTAATTAATGAATGAATAAATGTTTTAAATGAACTTTGAATATTATTATCTGAAGTGTCTGCAAAAATTTTTAAAAAATCTTAAAAAATAATAAGTTTTAAAACAAGACTTGTGAAATATTGTATGTATTCTAGTCGGATCGTAACTAAGCATAAAGATTTATTTTTTTAAAATGCCTCTGTTATTCTGTTAAATGCATTTAGTTATCTTTACCAGCCTTTGATATAAGTAATATGCAAAGTAAGAACAAAGGCACTTGCCACAGTCCTCCAATGAAAGCCTACAGAACAAGGGTTCTATGTTTCTTTGTCAAAACTGATGCCTGTTTAGTTTACAGTAGTTTGAATTACCAGTCAGTGTCAGTTTGGACACACTTCTTTTTAGCTCAATTAATTGTGCATTTTATCATTCCCACGTTATGTAAAGATTGACATTGTGGTTCTACAATCACAGACCATAGTCCAACTGTTTGTGGACTACAATTCAAACAGTTAAATGCAAGCAATTACAGAAGTTGAAAAGTCAGTCACTTGGCATTTTACCGAGTTGGCAGAAAGGTGTAGGTCTTGAATGGTTGCTACATTGAACTGGGTTAAACCCATAGCAGGTACCTAAACTCTTTTTATGCACTTAAATATGCACCAAATATCAATGCCATTTTCCCTACTACTACAGTTTTAGGACCACATCATAAGTGCTCTACTGATTTACTTATTAAGTTTAAAGGTTACACCCTTGCTGACCCTTGGACTACTCCTGGGGCTAATGTTGGGTGGTCTTTGTTTCTAGAAGGTGGTACGCCAGGCTTAAACAAGATTATTAGCATTACTTATCAAATTTGCATGCTGGGTAATCACTCTAAACGTGCATGATCTCTTATTAAAACAAAAATTTCCACTTACTGTTCAACTCAAGGTCTTCTCCTAGCAGCGAAAGGTGACTTATGTAAAGTTACTCTTGTAATCTTTCAGAGGTTATCAACCACACATGTGTGCGGTCTGTGACCAGCTTTATGGGTCTCTGGGGTGGTTCGGGACATTGGCTTTTACTTTATGGAAGACCTTTAGTCATTCTTTTCATGATTTGTACTTGCGGCTCTTGTTTTGTGTCTTGTCTTGAATCACTTATCTTCTTTTAACTAATGTATTATGTGGTTAATGCATTTAGTATTGTGCCCCCCAGGGCTCCGGAGAAGGTCCAGGTGGAGGAGTTCCGTAGGCTGCTCCTCTGCCTATCCCCACCGACATTTTGTTATATTATTATTTCACTTAATTAATTCACTAATGATATTTCCTTACAGGGTCAATGTGATATATATTATAAAACACATGACTTCTCATTAATTTATTATCTTCTGCTTAGTATTTTAATAGAGTCGCGCAGGGTTTCCCATGAATACTTCATGCACTGGGCAGATACACCCAGGACAGGGCGCCAACCTATCGCTAGGCACACTCACTTACACAGCCACACACACGAACACACACTGTATCGGGGCAATTTAAGCGTTCAATTTACTTCAAATCCATGTTTTTGGACTAACGTTTTATGGTCTCCTGTCATAGTTGAATCAAGAACCTAATTGCTGTGTGGTAAAGTCATAACTAATGTACATGGTCATGGTACTGGTCATGGTTTCACTTGATGTCATTTACATTTACAAGTTAGGTTATTTTTCTGTTGGATCCGATGCAGATCTCATTATGTTAGTATCATCTTTCCAAAGCTTTATGGTCCTTTGTTTTGATAACATGTATGGGAAAAAGCTTGCTTTACATGATCTCTTATGACCTTCAAACTACTATGTATTAATGAACTTTGTGCTCTCTAGCCCCTTATCAGCTGTGAATTGATATGGATTTCCCTGTTTTTCTGGATGCTGCTTTTTTTACTGTACAGGATTAGAGTCTGAAAATCCCTGAATACAAATGAAATGAAAACATGCAGATTACGAGCTTGAAATGGACAATTTGTGTGTTCTAGTTTGGCAGGGTTAAACCCATTTTTGAAATTGGATGTGTAAACATTGTAAAATGTGACACCATCAGATGTTTGATATGTTCTTTTTACTGTGCAGTTATATCCTCATGACAAAAATATTACAGCCAATTCATTAACACACCTATATATTTAGACATATGATTATCTGTGATCCTGAGTAACTTAAGTGTGTTGTGTCCTTGAGTAACTATAGATGTTTTTATTTATCTGTTTATCTAATTAAAATCATAAAACGTCAGTTTTAGTGTAATATTATGTGAATGTAAAAAAAAGCACATATCTTCACACCCACACCTTTCTTAATCAAATCCACTTGCAGTCCTGCAGGAAATAGTGAAAAAACACCCGGAAAGCAAATCCATGTACACCCTGGACTTCAGGTTGCCAAACATCAATTTCATCCTAACTTCCCAGAGCACAGAGCCCTCATAACAGGGACAGCTGAATGAACAACTGGAACTATCAAACAACCTTAGCAGGCATATCAAGAACTCGGCATGGAGTGTGAGAAACTATTTCTGGTATTAAGAAGCATATTTATTGTCACTGCTATACTGTGCAGCCATCAATGTATTTCATACTTAGGCCTTTCTTTAGATATTCCATTTAATATGTGACAAAATCTTTATTACCATCTAAGCTAATGAACTGTTATTAGTTGTACATAATTATATATATATTTATTGTCTTTAAAATAGCCATGCTTTGCTCTGATTACTCTTTTGCACATTGTTGGCATTCTAATTAATTATACTAATTAACCCTTATATGCACACATGAAAACCATTTCAGGTGACTACCTCTTGAAGCTAACCCTAACCCTAACCCTTACTTCACTTTTAATCATAACACTCAAAGGGCACGAAGGAATTTTTTTTGGCCAGAAAGTGTTAATATGTTTTCACATGTACAACTTACCACTGTGACCAATATATTATTAGCTATACATGTTTGGTTGTAGAATAGTATTGCATAATTTTCTTTACTGTATTATTTTCACTTTATATATTTAAATGTATTTTAATAATCCAATTGTCAAAAATATGTTAGCACTTCAGTTTTTAATTGTCCCAAGACCACAAGTCTGACCTCAAAACTGTTAGGTTTGTTTTCACTCTAAAGCCCTAGCAAAGCACGATCTCATTCGCAAAACACTTGGGAGCAGAAACTGAGTATGTGTAGCTTCTTCCGTCAGAGGTTGGAGGAGATCCACTCCACATGATTGTGGCCTTCTAATTGGCCAGGCTTTACCCAAATCAATGCCATGTGCTGCAAGTGAACGCCCGAGTGAGCGGAACGTTCTTTGAGGTGGCGCCGCGACGCCTATGGCTCCAACCGAACCGGTCCGATATGCGGCCAAGAGCAGCATAACTGGGCTCCCAGGTCTGAAAAGACACCTCCTCTCTTGCTCTCTTTTTCTTCTTTTCTCACCCTCTCCTTTCCTGGTTTACTTTCGATCCTTTGCCCCATGTTTCAAATTCACGGGATGTTACTATTTGTTGGCAAACCTTCTCTTTTACCCACCCCCTCTTTTTTTTTCTTTTCTTTGTACCCATGTTTTTCATGGGACATTACCATTCATTGCCCCTTATTTTTTTTCCAAATAAAACTTCTCTCTCTTCTTCTCCCTAAAAATAGGAAATGCACACATTTAAAAAAGTTAGCCAGTGCCAGTTAAGGATAAATGATACTTTCTGGTTTTCCTCTTTTACAAACCTGCCATCTGTAAGTTTAATTAACATGCCAAGAATCTAACTGTGTTATTCATTGTACTTGCCATGATGCTTGAATAACAGCTGCTGACGACCACATTAATTGTTTCCTTTATGTATTTATTTTTTTTTCTTCATACAAAGTGCCCCTATTAATCCTTTCATGTCATCATTACACTTAAACAACCAATAGTACAAGAATTTAAAAGAATAGTGGCTTTTCATTGGTAATTTTGGTTTTATTGTGCATTTAAATTGACAGTATCTGCTGTCAACTTTATGTAGAATTGGGCCCTTATCCTGGAAAACATCAGCTTTTAATAAGCCATTTTCTGTAGATTTGTTGTTGCTTTTTGCTGACTAAAAAAATGCAACTAATAAATCTGCCCTGGATTTTATCACCAACACAGCGTTTAAAAATTTTAATAAAATCAGAGTGGTGGATTACCAGGAGATTTTCAGGAATTATATTAAAATCTTTATAAATCATTTATATTTGTAAAAACATAGTTAAAAACCGATCAACAGCTTTTTACAGACATCAACTTTTATTACAAATAAAAGAAAATTCTGAAACCTTAGGGTATGTTACACTGACTCCATGTTATGGAATTTCAGACAGCCCTAGTGTGAATTGTGCCTCCTTCCCAAAAACCTTTATGAGTCGAGGTACATTTTTTCCCATGATTGAACAACCTACTCCTTTGGGATGGATGAGAGACTGCAACATTTTTCTTTCTGTTTCTTTAACCACACACAACACACACAACACACAAAACACACAACACACACACACACACACACACACACACACACACACACACACACACACACACACACACACACAGAGTGAGAAAAGACAGGAAATAGCTTAAAATAGTCTAGATTAAAGGTATGTTATAGCACAGGAACGTGAGAAGGATAGACTTGTGTAAGACTGAAACTCCTCCTAAACATTCCGGGTGCTTTTTCTCAGGACTTGGGCTTGGGAAACAGACCATGCATCTGAAAAGCCTGTTTATTATTTTTTTTCTCGCAGGTTCAACACTCTTTGTGCCATGACACAGAAGTATTGTAGTTTGTATAATTTGAAATAAGAAAATGTTGTAAAGAGTCTGTTTGGTCCATTGCTTTTATATCTAACTGTATTATTTCTACAGTTTAATAATAGCGTGTAGCACCAAATAGCAACACAACTACAAATAGTGATCGTAGAGTATCAGCTATATTATTCAGTGATGTTTGCTTGTCTTGCAAACATTTGAATCAGGTATCTAGAAGAAGGGGGCTCTGTCTTCAAACCACTGCTTAATGCTTTTTATTAGAATAAATAATTGTTAGACGGCACAGTGGCTTAGTGGTTAACAGAATCGCCTCTCAGGTTTGAATCAGTTTTGCCCAGTAATAGATTGCACCCTGCCTTGAGTGTATCTTCTCAGTTTCCAAAACGTACTACCCTGGAGGGGCATGGGGAACTCTCTTGCGACCCTAATATAGGATTTTGTAGAAGATATAAAATGTATGTATATATATAAATGTATTTATTTGTTTATGGTTGTTCTTATTTTGGAAGGTAAACCTAGCCCAAATTTCCAGCTGTTTATTAGAAGGCCAATGATTTACCCAAGAATTTTTATAAACTTGGCATCTTGGCAATTACCTTTCAATTCATTCATTCATTCATACATTCATTATCTTCTGCTTAATCCTGTACTTGGGTCACGGTGTGGTTCCCCATGCCCATCCCATCCATGGAGAACATCTCGAGCGCTGGGCAGATACTCCCAGGTAAGGGCACCAATCTATCGCTGGTCCTCTCAATTCAATGCATAATTGCCTATTTTCTGTTACACAGAAATATTCCAAAAATATAATGTCACCAACGTGCCTAATGTTATGCGTGGCCAGTGGTGTGCTTTTAGTGTCAGGTTTGTTTTTTGCCAGGCACATCACATGTAATTAACATTTTTTGCCATAAAATAAAATGGTTTAGTAGTCAGATGAGATGAAGATTGATGATGGTGGCAACAACATAATAAATAATGGATGCTACCAAATACATCCACATTGTCAAGGAAGTATCTGTTTAACAGCTAAGATAGACAGAAAGTTCATCTTTCAGCATTACAATGAATATACCCTATCTGCCAGAAAGAATAAAAGCTGGCTTCAGATTGAGAATGTCAAGAGTGCACGCTGTAGTCTCTCTTGGACAGCTTTTGTTGTTTTAACTTTGGTTTGATTATAAGTTCATCAGTCTTTATTATCACTATTTATTGGTTTTGCCCTTAGTCATTGTTACTTTCATTAATTTGTGTCTATCATATGCTATCCTTAGTTATGTATATATCCCCTTCCACACTTCCATTTTTAAGAAATTCTCATTTAAGTAACATCTGGTCACTGTGTAAGTCAGGTTTTGTCTTGGTTTTGGAAGTGCTAGTTAAAATGTTTTGACTGGCTTGGTATTTTGTCATTCAATGCATCACTTACCGAGGCCTGGCTTGGCAGTACCACCTCCCCAGACTATTAGTAAATTGACTTCATTAAGCTATTTTCACAGTTTTCATGTATTCTTCCTCCTTGACGTCTTCCTTCTTCAGACTGCATTTTACTGCAGGTCCTGCTTGTTTACCATTCCTTGCGTATTATCACCCTTTTGGCATCCCAGTTAGCATTAGCATCCCTTAACTTAGTCTTCATATCCTGATAGCATTAACTTCCTTGTTTAGTATTAGATTGTTTCATTTACCTCAGATCTTTTCACGTTGTGTCATTTTTTTACTGGAGGTTTTATTAATTTGGGTAATCGGTTGTAGTTTAAAATAGCCTTATTATGGTCAATTTTGTCTTAGTGAATCTTGCAACTCATTTGCAGAATCGGCTTTGAATCATTTTGTTCTGAGTGGTCAGTCGCTTCCTAATACCACTCCAAAAATGACTCTTTTGATAAGTCGGCTTCTTTGGGATTTTTGGGGTTTTCTTCCTGTAATCCTCTTAAAATGTTTAATGAACCTGAATCATTTTTCTTTAAAGATGTTTTGCCTGTGCCTGCAGAGGATTTGATTTCACATTGACTTTTTAGTTCTTTGAATGTCCTTTGCTTCAGCTTCTAAATCTGTTTTTTTGCAAGAAGCTCTCTTGTCTGTGCAGTCTTTCTCCTGTCTTTGTACTGAGCACCAGTTTAACCAGTCTCATGTTTCTAATCTTCCCCTTACTATGTGTGGTGTGTCTGGTTGAGAATCTACCTGCTTAACTCATCATACAGTGCATCACTGACCAGGGACTGGTGTAACAGAGAAGGTGAATTGCATTGAGTGACCCGATCGGAAATGTTGTGAATGAACTACTGTACATTACTACTTTAGCTTAGTAATAATTTAAAAAAATGAATCTATGTAATGTGATTATACTTTTGTCTGTGCTGCACCTGCATGAAATTTACTTTAAAAAAGACATGTAAAATGAACATAGTTACAGTCCTTTAAATAAAACCTGAAGTGAAACCTCAGCACAACAAATTAAGCCCTCCACCAATGTAGGATCCACCCTTTTTCATCATTGTTAAATTAAAATTTGGAATAGGCAGCCTTTATATACAAACACTAACACGACCCAATGAAATTGTTTTTGTGGGGCTGAGCTGCTGCTCATGAGCAGAATTTTCACAGCCGTGTTTATTTCACTCGACACCCAGGAGGAGGAAAGTCAAGCATGAGTATTTGCAACAATTACAAACACATGATACAGAGGAAAGAAAGATATTGCAAGCAAAAATAATTCCTTGACTATTGATATTACAACACTGACATTTGAAAAAAGCATCTACCATCTGCCAACACATGAATTTTCTGCATAAAGAAGACTACTTTAGCATATTCTGACAAGTGTTTGTTTCAGTGTCTAAACTACTTACTACTTTGTACCCTCTAGGTTGTTTTAACCAGAATTTAATTGTGTATTTACATTTATTACTTTGGAACTTATATCTACAAAGCAAACACTTTCTTGAATAGTTCCAAAGGTCTAGGTCTCTTGCAAGCTCTGAACTTGGAAAAGTGTTAACACATCTGGTTTGCTCCGCTTATGAAATGGCTTCAAAGGCTTTTGTGGCTCCTTGATTATTTAAACGTTGACGGAGCCGATCAGGGCGCCTGCTTTTTTAAAGAAGGAACGAGGCACAATGAAAGATACCACACTCACTTCAACACCCTTGTAATGGCAGTGGTTGGGGTGTTTTAAAGGGTTCTAAGAGAAACAAAAACGACTTAAGGAATTAAAACTGTAGGCATTTAAGGATGTCTGTGTCTCTTTTGTTCTTATTATCAGTTTTGCTTTGTATCATTAGACGACACCAGTTCAACATTTTGAGAAGTTATAAGGAAACTGGTGTGGGTGGAATGATGAATTTCAGTAAACTGAATTTGTGAATTTGGCCGTTGCTTAACACGGACCACTAGTTCCTTTAATGGTATACAAATTCCTGCATCAGGTAACTATACAGTATATCTGGAAAAAAATATAATTGATGAAACTGTTGCTCTCAAACTTCACAAATGGCTATAAACTTTGTTTGCCAACATTGAGATACCTTCAAAGACGTGCTATCCATTGTTCCTAGTCACGGAAGCGTAGTTATACTGTCTGCTCAACAATATGCTGCCTACTTGAATACTTCCAGAGGTTATGATGGCAAGGCAGAAATAGGACCAGCAGTGTTATACTGTGGAAGGGCTCAATTATGCAGTGTATGCTTATGCAAGGCTAGATGCTTCACTCTATATACATGTAGAATTGAATGTTTTTCTTCTTTTTTTTGTCAAGTAAGCAAATCAAATCGAGATAAAAACAGTAAGTCAGTTACAGGACATATGTCCTTGGCTGACTTTAGCAACAATATTAAGGTCAAATGGTCTGTGTGTCTCTGATGTGGGAACAGTCTATCCTATTTGCTATCCATGTCACTTGATGCATTCCAGCCTGAAAAAAGGGAGAGAAGGAAGTCAGGGTGCCAGTGTATACTACATATGCAGAGTAAAGAAACCAAGTAAATGAGTGAGAATGAATAGGGACTTATTGGTGGGCAATTATTGGCCTTACCATCAATCACTATTTAAATATTTATATGTCACCTTTGTTATCTATTTTGTGTTTTCCTTTCTCTCATATATACACACTCTGTAGGAGGACTTCCTCCTTGACCCCTCTCCTATCAGAGAAATAGCATTCCTAAGCCATTTCGTTGCCGAAACAGGAAGCAGTTGCAAGTCCAATTATGATTAGAACCTGGGGAAAGGATAACATCCCCAGTGTTCACCACTCTGGTGGGAGTTCTTGGTTCTGAAAGCTGTCAAAAGCATTTGAAATAACCCTAATTTACAAATGGAGGGTCATCATGGGACATAAGGAGCCAAGAATTAAGCCTTTCTGCTACAGTGATGATAGAGTCTATGCTCACTATATTAATGCTTTATACCTTATCTGATATGAAATACAGACATGCTGACCTTGACTTATGCTGTACTTTTAAGGTTTATGCTGCTATTTTGGTCATGTTTATAGACTCAAATTATGAGAAGTGGCGGGTTAGAATAAAGAAAGATTAAGTAACTGGCAATGGTATTATTTTTGGTATATAGACATTTAAGAATCCTTGTCAATTCCACTGTATATAAAGGAAATACAGGAGAGTCGAAATATCTGGGAAAAATTATGTGAATAGATAATTTGGCTGCTCTTTTAGGTGCTGCTTTGTTGCTGAAATAAATATACATTGAAATGTACAATGAGTATTTCCACTTATAAAATGCAATTTACTTTTACACTGTTATACTCTTCAGCTCTTAAAGTGTATTACAAGGGAAAAACAAGTCTAAATATACTGGCAACCTGTGAAGTGTGAACTCTTCATAGGTAATTAACACAAGCCTCCGACAAATTGTCTTATGTAAAGAATACATTGCAATATTAAATGTCTGAAGACCCACATATTACGTACTAAAAGCCAAAGATTAAAAATAAACAGTATTGTGTTTAGAAAAAAAAAAAAAACAATGTACAATGCTTTTACTTTTAATTCACTTATTTCTCAAAGTTCAGTAATGACTTCAAAAAAAAAAAAAGTTTTATCAAACTAGAATAATTAATGTTTGATGTGCACTGAACATTATCTTACTGAATTACCTGCTTTACTAGCTTCATACATGATTTGACCAAGAAACTTGTGACTGGTAATGGCGTTAATGGACCAGCAGTTTTCAGATGACTGAAAACTGAACTTACTGTATGTCTATGGGTGTTTGGGGGCTTTGCCCCTTTCAAAATCTACTTGGCATGACATGCTACTCAGTTGCTATTATTTCCTCAGACCTCAGAGAAATGAACTCTCCATCAGAACATGTTGCCATAGCATCAACGGCCCGACACCGCACGTCAGAACCTCACTTGGCAGCGTTAAAATGGCTCCACATGTTGCATTGTTCCGCTTTCCTTCCATTTTACACAGAGGCCTTCTCTTTCACAAGGATGTCAAATTTTTGTTTATTTGCTCAATACATTAATCACGACTCTAATAAGCAACACATAAGCATACGCTTTTCTTCCTTTTTTCTAAAGCAGGAAGGACTGAGAAAAGGAAGAAAAAATGCTTGCTGAGCACCAAACAAAGAATCAAGCTATTAAGATTCTGTTTCTGCAAACTTCACTTTATATCATGTCAACAATTTACTTTACTTCTTGCAAATGGGCACTACATTGCTGATAATTTTCCCATTGTATTCTTTTCTATCCCAGCTAAATTCTTCCTAGACCCCTGATTAACTCTTAATGGTATTGCAGACTCATTATCAAAGAAGTACCAAGGGAGTCTGTTAAAGCAGGCCTGAAGGCAGCTACAAGGTTCTATGAAGTGATTGCTTGTCATTACTGTTTCATTATGCTAACCGGCCTGCAATTCTCAGTTCATGGTGCACTTTTGTAATTTCTGGTCATCATGTTGTTATGTTTGATGGAGAGCATACCTTCATGTTATTACTTCTAATCAGTCATTGGCTATGGCTCAGCAAAGCACTTGGTAACTGAGTGGATAACAACAGAAGAAAGGCAAAGGTCATCATATTGCTCGCAGAAACACTTCATTTTCAGTTGTTTTAATGTAGCACACCTGTGTTCTCTGAACTTCCAGTGCTAGATTATCCAGAAAATTATTAGGCCAGCAATCCCAATTACTCTTGTACATTAATTAGGCAGGGCATTTTACAAGCAGCTTAGTCTTTAGGATATGAAAATACATTGGGTGGGCTTACTTGGCATGACGTATTTTCTTTAACTATACAGATTGATTTGGCATAGTTTTCCTAAAAGTAATGAATTTGTTGGAATGTTTTTTTGTTTCATAGGACAAACTCCAAGCTCCCAGCCAAAGAAATCTATACAAACATGGCGAGGATACATAAAATCTGTTCAGACAGAATCCTGACCAGCCCAGAAATTAAACACAAAACCATCTTGCTGTGAGAAAATGGTTCTCCTCGCTGTAGCACTGTACTACACAGTTCTACAATTGAGTATCAGAATGGTTCATGAAGCTGGTACTATTAATACATTTACATTACATTTAGTTATTTAGCAGACGCTTTTATCCAAAGCGACTTACAAGTATCCCAACTTGGTTGGGGTCAGAACACAGGGTTCTGGAGCAATGAGGGTTAAGTGTCTTGCTCAAGCACCCACATTGGTAACTTCAGTGGACATTTGAACCCCCGACCTTGTGATTGATAGTCCAACACCCTAACCACTGAGCTACCCTCTCCCATACCAGTAACCACAGCAGTACCTGATGCCGTTGGTGCAGTCCTTGTGGGCCTGAAACTGCAGCACGGGTGTCACAACTTCTTCGTTAGCATCAGGAGGAGCAGTGAGTGTGTCCCACACTGACATGACTCCCTCTGTGTTACCACTTACAAGGAATCGACCGGTCCTGAGGGCAAAAAAAACAATGTGACCTCATACAGATTATATTAGCAGAACCATTCTAAATTACCGATCACACTTACGGATCGAGGTCAAAGTAGATACGCTGGTTCGTGTTCACAGTTCTTGGCAGAGAGAACAGAACCCGACCTGGTTCTCGGAGATCCCAGCACAAGATTTCCGGGTCCTAAAAACATACGTTTTATCTAAATGAGCAGAACTACAGCCAGGTACGACAGAAAGCACCAAGCACACAGACCTTCCGAGCACCTGTATACAGGTGATTTCCATCAGGTGAGAACAGGAGGTGGGTGACTCCTCCATGGTGCCGTTCGGGAAACAGGGCCAACAACGATCCGTCGTCACAAGAGTACAGGCCCACCGTGCGTGAATACGATCCACATGCATACACCCCTTGAGACGGACTAAATGCTATACATGAGATTATACTGTTCTGACCCTGTTTCTTCACTGAGGACAGAGAGAGGGAATAGAGGGAGGACATGATGGAAAAGAAAATCATTAGTCCGTTTCAAACTAATAATAAACATACAAATTGTGTTAAATAGTTGATAGTGATAAGTGCAAGTTCTACTACTTAGAAAGATGAGAGTCATTTATAATTTAATCATAGGTACATTTAGAAAAGTGTACAATAAGAAAAGACATTCCAGGAAACCACGTTGTATGATTTGTAAAGAATTTATTTGTAAATTATGGTGGTCAAGAACAAAAAGTTCAACTCAATACTTTGTACCTTTGTTGGCAAAGACAGAGGGATAGGATAGGATGACGTTTCCTGTAAGTCTTCACACACCGTAGATGTTTTGGCCCATTCGTCCATGCAGATGTCCTCCAGAGCAGTAATGTTTTGGAGCCGTTGCTAGGCAACACAGACTTTCAACTCGCTTCATGAACGTTCTATAGGGTTGAAATCGGGAGACTGGCTAGGCCACTCTAGGCTTTTTTCATTGCCCAATCTGTGTGTTTAAGATCATGGTCATGCTGGAAGACCCAGCGACATTCCATTTTGGCTTTAAAATCTCATTCATACTTCCCCTAACACTGATCAGTCGTCCTGTCCCCATTGCAAAAAAAAAAACAGCACCAATGCATGATGCCTCTCAGTAGGTATGGGGTTCTTGGGATGCAACTCAGCATCTTCTGGTGTGTTCTTTTTATGTGGTAGCTCTGTGGTCAGGGTGTTGGGCTATCAATCTGATGGCAGCGAGTTCAAATCCCATGTCCTCTGAAGTTACCAATGTGGGTCCTTGAGCAAGGCCCTTATCCCTCATTGCTCCGGGGTTCTGTATCAACCCTGTGTTCTGACCCCAACCATCACGTCGGGGTGCCTGTAAGACGCTTTGGATAAAAATGTTGGCAAAATGACCAAATATTAAATATAAAATTCTTCCTCCAAACAGGATGAGTTTTTACCAAAAAGTTTGGATCTTCTGGATCATCCATATTCTGTTAAACGTCAGCGAGGCTTTAAACAGGGGGATACGTCTGGCACTGCAGGATTTGAGTCCTTCTCTGCGTAATGTGTTACTGATGGTAGCCTTTGTTACTTTGGTCCCAGCTCTCTGAAGGTCATTCAGCACATCCCGTCGTGTACTTCTGGGATTTTTGCTCCCTGTTCTCATGATCATTTTGACCCCATAGGAAGAGATCTTGCATGGGGCTCCAGATCAAGAATTATCAATGTCTTCCATTTTCTTCCAGTTGCTCCCACAGTTGATTTATTATTAAGTTTGGAGTCTGACTGTTTAAGGCTGTGGATAAATGCCTTCTATTCAGATTACAAGGTTAAACGGGTGCCATTAATACAGGAAACGAGTAGGGGGCAGAAGAGCTTCTCAAAGATGTTATACGTCTGTAATAGCCAGAAATCTTGCTCATTTGTGGGTGACCAAATATATATCTTTCACACTAATTTACAAATAAATTCTTGAAATGATTTTTTCCATATTTCTCTTATAGTTCAAGCGTACCCATAATGAAAAATACAGACCTCGCTCATCTTTTTAAGAAGGAGAACTTATACCTTTTGGCTCCACTGCCTATATATACACACAACTTTGACTCCTATATATAAAACATTAAATGAGCCTGCGGAGCACATGGTAACTAAAATCTTTTTTTTTTTTTTTTTTTTTTTCACGTTTTTACCGTTTTAACAAATGTAACTGAAATAACCCCAAAGCGTCCTTAATTTACTGGTTACCAAATCTGTTTAAAAAGAATTTTTGAATAGCTGTTCTGCTGGAGGGCGACACAGTGGCTTAGTGGTTGGCACATTCGCCTCTCAGAGCTGGGGATTCCCAGTTTGAATCCCAATCTGGGTGGATTTTACATGTTCTCCCCATGTCTGCGTGGGTT
>JAOUQT010168247.1:0-18357 GCA_025769995.1 Xyliphius kryptos
ATATTTCACTGTGTAAATTGTTAAATTGTTTTGCTAGCACTTATGTTATGTTATCTCCCCTCATTATCTTGACCACTTAAAACAAAAAGCATGTGTGGTGTTGGTTCTTTTTCATTTTAACGCGCTGCATATAATTTCCAGTTTTATCTGGCCAATAGACTCTTTTTTTACATTTCATGGTGTCCTACAATCTGCTTAAATCCCTGTTTTAGCTTTTGCCACATTTTGCTTTGCTGTATGCATTATCACCCTGTAATCTTGTCTGCTCTCTTTATCTCTCTTGAGATGTATGTTTTTTTTTTGTTTGTTTTTTTGTTGTCATTTCATGCACACCTAACATTTTGCATTTTCACTGTCACCACCAAACCCGTGGTTGTGGCCCACCAAGTAAATATCTTGCCCACAGCCATACTTTATTGCCGACCTCTGCTCTATGGAATATGACAAATATGGCGATCCAGCAGTGGAATATGGTGATCGTCCAGTGGATTGTGATCGACATATTAGACACGCCTGATCTAAATGCACCATGTACTTTACACTTGTACTTTACAATGTTTAGAATTGTAATTAACGATGTTGTTATTAAAAAATGACAAAAAATACATTTATAAAAAACGTAGTTCCGGTCCTTCAATCTGATTGGCTTAGCCGTTTGTCCAGCCGTGACATTATTGACAATAATGCATACCTCTGACTGGTTTACATTCGTATCAATGCGTGATATACTGTCCATTATTTTTTTAGAAACTGTGTTCTGTAATTTGCCCACTAAATGGCATTATTTGATCAATAGAGAATCTGGAAACCTGTCAAAGTGTTCACTTTAAAAACCAGACAAGATGCGGATAACAAAATTATGTACGATTTTGCTTTCAATAAACACATTCATGAATAAATCCCTAATTATTCTATAATATTGTGTTTGTAACTATTTTGTAACCGCAATAAGGCACTCAAGGTTGTGCATTATTGTGAATAAAACATGCGAATGAGGTGGTGTTAGGCACAATGTAACGCCCTCTCATGCCTTATTGCATTAACAACAGACTTTTAACATTTGACTCATCATAAATGTTCTTATTTTGTTTCTTTTTTTCAGAGGTAAATGAGTGTGAGTTCTTTGGGACATGCTCACAGTACTGCACTAACACTAAAGGATCTTATAAGTGCACCTGCCACAAAAACTTTAAAGAGATTAATGGTGAATGTATCACTAAAGGTATGTATTTCTTTTAACCTCCCTTAAATTTTTAAATATAAATACACAAATTAGACCCCTGCTCAAATGACAGCTTTTTTATTTAACACATACTGTATATATTTACATATGTGTTTATTCATTTGGGAAATTAGTAACTGTACATTTAAAAGGTGCAAACCTTCTTTTTTGTTTATAATTGGTTTTTTTTTAAACATCGTACCAGACATTTTTCCCCCCAAACTCCATGCCCAACATGTTTCTGAATGTTTTACAGAATGTGTTTCTAATACATTATATTGCAATACCAATTTTTTATATCTAACCAGTTCATATTTATTATGATCATGTTTAACAGAATATGAGTTAAATATGTATTAATAACAGTATATAATGACAGCATAATACTCTACAAGCCAAAAGTTGTAAATACTGTATATTATCATTTTCCATATTTTTTTTTTTTTTACCGCTAAATGTCTCATTTTGAAATTAAAACCCAAACCAGATAAACTCATAATTCAACCTTTAAATGATGGAATAATGTTAATTATTTTACATGTTAATTATTCAACCTTCTGCCTCTATAACAGCTGAACTTACATGTTATTTTTTACATTGAAATACGCATATTGTTCAAAAAGTTCTTCCAACATTGTCCAACATTGTTCAAGAGAAAAGCAAACAATGTTGCTTTGCTCTTAGCATTTTGTTTAGCTCATCCAAAATAATTGCAATGGAATTTAGGTTCTGAAGACATGGCATTTCATTCTTGTTTTTAAATCCTACCCCCTTGTTCTTGTCCTCTATGATGGTTCTGATGTAACCTAAAAGTATAAACCGGTCATCGTCTTGCTGAACTATAAACCAATGACCAACGAGACATAAATCAGAAGGTTGAGCATGACAATGCACACTGTTGTTGTAGATCTTTTCGACACCCTGTGGTAGTTGGCAACACTGGATGCAACAAAACAGCCTCAAATCATTGTGCTTTCTCCTTCATGTTTTACATTTAGAGTTACAACTGAGAAACCATCCATTTACTTAATTAAAGTTATACAAAAAATCGAATCTGGTTTTTAAACTGAGCTGAGAAGCAGTTTTGCGGTTTCTATAATGATCATGTAATATGTATTACTAGTGTGTTATCCATGCGGTGTTATGGTGTAAAACTTTATAACAACGTGACAAATAAGGAATGACAGAGCCAAGTTTAAGCTTTGTATGTACTTATGAAGACCCCATTCAATGGCTATATCACATGATCAATCAAATGTAGGAAAGTGAGAACCCGTTTGTGGTAGTTCCCTGGCTGTGACGTGTGACAACACTCAGACACCACCGTTTGTAATTCAAACAAAACATTATTTATTGTTTTTTACTCAAGCTCGCATGTACTGTTTTTTCCCAGTCGACCTCTTTTCCTCTCTTCTGGTTCATTTTCACTTTAACCCAGAGAGAGCAATTAGTCATCAACTCGTCCCCAGACAGGTGCGACCGTTCACCGGGCCCGCCTCCTGAACTCGGCTCCTGTACCCGGCTCCCGTCTACCGACCACGCCCATCACGCCCTCGCACCACACCATTAGTTTTTCCAAGCATGTAGTTTGTAATCATACTTCTAAATTTAACTTTGTGCCTCATAAAGACCCAATCCATCGAAGTTTTTGCATTCAACGGCGATATGGAACAAACAATTAAACCTGTGAAGATGAGAAGTTTTTTCCAAGGACATGATAGGGAATCACAAATTTCAGCCTAGTTACTCGGAAAGACCTCAATGTCACACTGGAGAGGTCTTTCATTAATGATAATATAGTGATAGTATAATCTAAGGTGACAATTGGTATGTCATCTCTTGCGAATGTCACACGGGTAGAGTGAAGGGGATAATGCGTGGCACTTGGGGTATAGAGATTGGTGTGTAGGTAGAGTGGAAAGGAGGACATGCGATGAAGTTATCTTGCCAAATATGCAAATCATTGCGTGACTTCTAATAAGCTGTCTTTAACAATGCTCACCACCAAAGCATATAACAAGTAATGGCTAGTCTTTATGTACATATATGGTTAATTCAAGGAAAACCCACAATGGCCAGAGAAATAACTGACAAAAGTAATCATGAATAAAAATTCTATGAAAATGAAAAAAAATTAAAGCCAGACTGCTTCACAACCATGCTTTGAAATTTAAACTCATTAAAACATCCTGGACAGAAATTATGGCACCTCTGTAAATAAAGTGATATATGTAAAAATAAATAATGTTGTATACCACACTTATCATGGACCAGAGGAAGCCAAGGAAAGAGAAAATTATAGACAAGCATGTTAAAAATAAAGGTTATAAGACCATCTCAAAGCAGCTTGATGTTTCTGTGACTACAGTTGCACATATTGTTTAGGAATTTAAGATTTGTGGGACTGTAGCCAACCTTCTTGGATGTTACCGCAGGTGGAAAATTGATAACAAATCAGAGACAGATAAAATAAATGGTAACAAAAGTACCCAGAAAAACCTCTAAACAGATTTAAGGTGAACTTCAACCTTAAGAAACACCAGTTTCAGATCCACCACCTGTTGTTGTTTCAGCCAAAGTGGACTTTTTGAGAGATGACTAAGGAGGACACCATAGTTGAAATTGCAACAGGATAATGATCCAAAACACACAGCAACAACACCCAAGAATGGCAAAAAGGAAAACATTAGACTATTCTGATGTGGCCTTCTATGAGCCCTGGCCTTAATCTTAATTGAATATCTTTGGAAAGAGCTGAAACATACCGTCTGGTAAAGGCACCCTTCAAACCTGAGACAACTGGAGCAGTTTGCTCATAAGGAGTAGGCCAAAATACCTGCTAAGAGTTACAGAAGTCCCATTCACAGTTACAGGAGTTATTTGATTGCAGTGGATGCAACAAAATATAAAGTTAAGTGTATCATCATTTTATCCAGGCCTCAATTCTGTTGAGGCATGGTAGAAATGTAACAATTTTCAATTGTTCATTTTCATAACACTTTTATTTATTATTAATTTAGTTATTTCTGTGACCATTGTGGGTTTTTCTTTCATTAACCTAGGGGTACCAACCAACAGTTGTTTTTCAAAAAGCGATTCCAGACAAGGTCTTTAATCGTATGTCCTAGAATGAATAGAATCAAAGCAGTTATAATTGTGAATAAATTATGTCATTTATATAATTTAGGTAACCTTTTAACTCACTAATATGTTTAGAAATTAATCTACATTGTAAACTAATTAAGAAGAGTGTGCTGCTGTTGATTTTATTCTGCTTGATAGTAAAGTTGTTTACACACATTAAATGAGTCATTAGGAATAATGGATATATTAAAAGTGATGTTTCATGTTTGTGATTTCAGGTCCAGAGGATCAGGTGCTGTACATCGCAAATGAATCAGAGATCCACAGATTTGTGTATCCATTTAATCGGACACACACATACACACTTTTTGCCCGCTTCGCCCAGAACACACATGTGGGCAGCATGGACGCTGTTTTTCACCAGCACAAGTTTGTGTGGGCAACTCAGTTTAACCCAGGAGGGATTTTCCACCGAAGTCTTGTTGAAAGAACCACAAGTCGCATCAACAGTGGTACCATAGTAAGTCTTACATCATTTTTATTCAAGTATTAACACACAAAGGTGATGTCAGTTTTTTGACAGTATTCCCAATGTATTATTAAAACATTTATAAAGCTTTATAGCACATTCATGGTACATTATAACATTTCTCACAAACCAAACAAACAAACAAAACTGTTGTTAATGTATATAAATGTTTATAATTATAAAGTGTTAAAACAAAATTACATAAAGCTTTATAACTCAGTAGAGGACCTGCGGTGTAGCATAGGCCGCATAATTGAGTCCTTTCCCAGGTAATGTTGCCGGTCCTATTTTTGCCTCGAAACCATAAACTCTGAAAGTATTCAAGTAGGTAGCATATTATTGAGCATACTGTATAACTATGCTTCGAGGACTAATAAATTGTCTTATAAATCGTTATAAGCACAATTTTTATGGGAGGATTATAGTTAAACACAAACTTTCTAAAGCTTTATGATGCTAGTCTGTACAATAAATTAATGAATGGATAAAATATACATTTTATAATATATAATTATGTTTTTGTATTATAATGCTTTATGGTACATTTTTAATAACACTTTATGAGTGTAGTTATAAACATCTAAGGACATTAATAATGGTTCATGACGAATGTTCTAAAGCATTATAATTTTTTTAATAAAGCTATATGTGTGTTAATAATGCATAATGAATATCGGATGTTGGTAAATCTGTTCTTTTTTGTTTGTTTGTTTGTTTTGTTTTCTGTTTAATTTGTATTTATTTATTTATTTATTTTTTAAAAAGCTGATTTCATTCCATATTATGTCTATAGGGGTCACTTTATGCATGTCTGCAGTGATGGTATATAAGTTTGGACTGGATGAAAAGGGCCCAGATATGATTTACTATGCCAAATAACAGCCTGAATTGTTGTCTGAAAATAATTGTATATTCCATTAGGAATACCTAGAATAAGCACAAACATGCTTTACCTCCATGCTCATGGTTCCAAGTACATCAGCTCACAGGAATTAAGCATGCGCACTTCAGTGTATAGCCACTTGTGTGCCATCCCGGTCATCGGAGAATTTTCGTCTTTTATCACCATCTCTGATGCCCATGTCAGAGTAGAAGGCTCACAGCAATACGCTGATAAGCTATGCCACCTTATGTTTTCTGCTCCGATGCAACCACTGGAACCTCTGTTTTCCCCGCCCACTCAGTCCTGCATTCCGTACCTTCCAAAACATACAGTATTTAGCCCGGGGCTGAGCATCGCCGCTGGATGCTGCCCCAGAACCAGTTACATCAGTCTTTCTACCTTCCGTGGTATCATTGTACAATGTGGTGTCTGACATACACTCTGCCAAACCCTCATGTCCTACACCACAAACAGCATGTGGAAAAATAACAGAAAAGGTAACTTTTCATGATATGGCCTTACAATGATCCATACTAGGTATACACCCAACTGCCTCACAAACCAGTTGCGGAAAGCCTTAATTTAGGATTAGTATTCGAGGAATTCAGGCTCACACTGGTTGACATCATGCACGTCTCAAGCTTTGTAACCAAATGTGCATCGACAACAGTTTCCTTGTTTGGTTCCAAGTCTCACCAAGTCTAATGGCTGATGTGGCCTTGGGCAAGGCATGTAACCCCAATTGTTCTCTGGGTGCCATGTGCTCACTTCACTCAGTGTGTGTATTTTTTTTTTTCACTGAATGGATGGATTAAATGTGAAGGACAAATTCTCCTCCAAATTTAAAATACTTGTTAGCCACTGCTGACATTTACCTGATGGGTGCATGAACACCAGGTGACAATATTTGTAACACTCAGTAATACTTTAAGAACAGCTGGTAAACCCACATTTGTCAAAGTGAATTTTGGTAGCTGTAGCTCAGCTTTATTTTGTCAAGCCTTCATTCTCCCATCTCGCTTTCACTCTCTTTGTGTCTCTAAAAAGCCTCTTTTCTCTAATCCTGCATCGTCTTATTCAAAATCTTGTGCTGACTGTAAAAGGGATTTTGTTACTGATTTAGGTCACAGAACAGCCAGTCAGGCAGACATTGTTACATTGTAGTGTGTAAAGATCTGATGTTAGGGTATAGTTTAACCAAGTTTAAGTTGATTTTATTAAGTTGGCTCAGAAAAACCAACTTCTTGTTTTTCTTATTTTTATTCTCGCACAAAATTTTGCACAGTGCTCTAAGCCTGAACCCTTAAAATGATCAAACCCTGTGGACCAAGGTGCTGTAAGGTTTTGGCAAAATTCCTTTGATCCTAGATAAAAAAAAATATAAAGTGTTTAAAGGACTTAACTGTAGATTGCAATTGCAGTTTAGTTTGTCCCACAGAAAAGGTTTTGTCAATCAGAATCAAGTATGTTAGATGAACAATCGTTTATTCGAAAAAGTTAACTAGAGGCTTTTTGGTCCTCTGTGAAGAGTACGGTCATTACTGTCGGACCTGGGTAGGGTTGGGTGTCAATTTAAAAGAAACAATAAAAATAAATCACTTCCATGGTCACAGGCATAAAATCAAGCAGCTAGGCATGCAGACTATTCTTACAAACATTTGTGAAAGAATGGCTCCCTCTCGGGAGTTTAGTGAATTCCAGTGTGGAACTGTAATAGGATGCCACCTGTGCAACAAATCCAGTCGTGAAATTTCCTCCCGCCTAAATATTCCACAGTCAACTGTCGGCTGTATTATAAGAAAATGGAAGTGTTTGAGTATGACAGCAACTCAGCCATGGAGTGGTAGGCCATGTATCAATCTGATGGTGGTTGCCAGGTGAACGGTACATGTCTGACTGCATTGTGCCAAGTATAAAGTTTGGTAGAAAGAGATTGTGTGGGATTGTTTTTTAGGGACTGGGCTTGACCCCTTAGTTCCAGTGAAAGTAACCATAAATGCTTCAGCATACCAAGATATTTTGGACAATTCCACGCTCCCAACTTTATGGGAATAGTTTAGAGCCAACCCCTTACTATTCCAATATCACTGTGCACCAGTGCACAAAGCAAGGTCCATAAAGACATGGATGACGGAGTCTGGTGTGGATGAACCTGACTGGCCTGCACAGAGTCCTGACCTAAACCCTCTGATTCATCCCGAACATATTTGGGATAAATCAGAGTGGAGACTGAGAGCCAGGGCTTCTCGCCCAACATCAGTGCGTGACCTCACAAATGGGCTTCTGGAAGAATGGTCAAAGATTCCCATAAACACACTCCTAAACCTTGTGAAAAGCCTTCCCAAAAAAGTTTAAGCTGTTTTAGCTGCAAAGGGTGGACCGATGTCATATTAAACCCTATGGATTAGGAATTGCATGTCAGTTAAGCTCATATGTGAGTCAAGACAGGTAAGTAAATGCTTTTGGCAATATAGTTTATCTCATTTTCGTTCACTAAATTCTATAATAGAGACTAAATTCACAAGGGGTTCCCCATGCCCATCCAGAGGAGATCGTTTTGGCAACTGGGCAGACACGCCCAGGACAGCCAATCCATCAATGGGCACACACTCAGTCACCCATACATATATACAGGAACAATTTAGACAAGGGCTATTTAAAGTGGTCAATTTACTTTGAACCCATGTTTTTGGACTGTGGGAAGAAATCTTGAAGAAAACTTCTCCCGGATCAGAATTTGAACCTGGATTCCCAGCGCTATGTATATACAGTATATACATAAATACTTTATATGGTATGATATTCTAAAGCAATAAGCTATGAGAGGCCATGCATTTTGATCACAGACGAGTGGTGTTGTTAAGCATGACATCGTGTAGTATTAGTATTGTTACACACCTTTTCTGCGTTTTATTCACAATAATGCACAACTTCAAGTGCCTTTGTACTTTTATTACAAACACACTTAGAAAGTAAGAAAAATGAGATTTGATGCAGAAATATGTGTATTGGAAGCAAAACCATTAATAAACTGATGTTTCGCAATACTATCTGGAAAGTTTTTGAAACTGAACACTAATCACAGAGTAACAAGTTTCCGGTTTCTCGAACAATCAAATATAATAATCTAGTGGCCAAATTACAGAATGCAGTTTATATAAATCTATGAAATGATTATTTGCTTGTGAAGCACCTTGAGGTGTCCATTATTGTCACTGATGTCATGGCTGGACAAATGGAAATACCCATTTTATAATGTAGAATCCAAGGTACTCTGCGCAATGGAAAAAAAAAAGAAATGTGCAAAGCATTCCCTGTTTGTTGTGATGAGTGTTAATAGTGCAGTCACTCGTTGAAATCAGAAGTTTCTGGATGTTAATAGTAACCGCGGCAAACATTAAATATAATTCAAGAGTAGAGTTCAAACATGGCTTACGGCTATCAATTAATGTCCCTGTCTATTTAGTAAGAAAGCTTTTATGTGGATATTTTTCATGTTAACTTGTGTATATATTTTTTGTCTACTCTTTATATACACACAGACCTGTTTCTATCTTACACATTTAACTTTCTGTCTTTGTAGTGTCGAGAATTTCGTCATCCAGTCGATCTCTCAGCTGACTGGGTGACCGGCTCTCTGTATTGGATTGATCACTCTCTGCCTCACCTGTTCTCTTCATCTGTTCCGCCCTGGAGACGTTCTCTGCATCATTCCATTAACGTGGGAAAAATTGGGAGTGAAAACTGCACCCGCCTTATCAACGATCTGCAGGGAGAGCCATTTGCCATCACCGTTAATCCTGCCCGGGGGTACCAAATTAATAAATTATAACATATTAAATGATGTTCAATACAAGCTAAACAACAATTTAACAAACTGGTTATCAGGTTACATATCCAAAGCATGACATCTAAAGTGCATTTAAACTGCTGATTATTAAGTCACCGAGCACTTTATTATGAACACCTGTACACCTACTCATTCATGAAATTATCTATTCAGCCAGTCGTGCTGCAGCAGTGTAACGCATTAAACCATGCAATAAAGGGCCAACAACATCAGTTACTGTTTATATTAACAACAAAAAAGAAAACAGTGTAATTTTTGATTCCAGACGTGCTGGTTTTGCCAGGCTGGTTGCTTTAACTGCTGCTCTTCTGGGATTTTTACACACAACGGTCTCTAGAGTTTACTCAGAATGGTGCACTGAAGAACTGAAAATAAAAACATGCTGTAAGTGGCAGTCTGGTAAATGCAACACCATATTAATAGTAAATGGAAAAGGGTCAGACTATTTCAAGCTGACAGAAGGCCTATAGTATCTTAAACACTCTATAATAGGGGATCTCAACTGATCTCCTGATTCTCCTCTTCGCTTTACCCGTGCACCAATCGCTCCACGCCAAGCGACACGCTTTCTTTTCTCCACCTTACCCATGCACTAATCGCAATACACCAAGCACCTCGCGTTTTCCACATCCACTTTACCCATGCACCAATTGCTATATGCCAAGCGCCTCGCTTTCTCCTCTCCACTCTACCCGTCCACCAATCGCTATACGCCGAGCACCTCGCTTTTTCCATATCCACTCCATACCTGTGCGGCAGGTTCTATACACCAAGCGCCTCACTTTCTCTTTTCCACTGTACCCTTGCAGCGGTTGCTATAGAGATGGCACACACATCAAGCGCCTTATATCATTTACACACAAATAAGTAATGAAAATGGCAATAAAGTATATAAAATCATGCACATATTTAAATGCAATGTTGTGTCAAAATTTCAAAGCAATTGGTAAGGAACTTCAGTTTTAAACAAATGAACATTTAAATTTTTATTAATATAGGTATAGATTAACAAATTTGTTTTTGGAAAAAAAAAAGCCTTCAAAAACTCATTTAATCATACATAGGCATGCAAGTGCATTTAAGAGCAATTTTCTTTAAAAGAAATAAATCACATTTCAAAAACTCTTTTTGTTTGCATTTCCGCATTTAAGCCTCCGAACATCATCACAATTTTTGAGCGAAAAGTAACCAGTAGCTTACCAGAACATACTGTGAACGGTATATTTTTGTATATCTGGCTTATTTCAGCAATGTTATTTTTTAATGAGTTCCTTCTTCAACTCAACAATTTTTCAGTTTTTCTATTCCTTTAATGAGCTCTGGATCTAAAAAATTTATTTGGTACCATTATGGATCTAAATGTAAAGCGTTAACTTCACTTTTACTTCCTAAGGAAACAAAACAGGGACGATGTGTACATGTCACTTAAGCATGCTAATTAAATTCAAAGCAACCGGCAAGAACAGAGACGTTATTTTGGAAACAAATAGATAAATCTGGTAATATCTGAAGTCAACAAAAACAAAAGTTCTACTGTATTTAGTTTTTCTGAAATGATTGCTCGGTCTCGCCTGTGGGTGTATTTTAGGTAATTAGTCGTTGGAAAAGTATGATGTGTAGCAAAATGTTTAAAATTGTTACAATGTGAGCAAAAATGAATATTAATATGACAAAGGAAAACTGAAAATTGTTTCTCATATGAGGCCAACATATTTATTAAAAGTAGAGAATCTGAATACATTAAAAGGGAAGTGTGTCCTTTTACATTTACATATAGTCATTTAGCGGACGATTTTATCCAAAGTAAGCACAAACAACACAATTCAGCTGCTACACTACCTGCACAATTCTCCATCTGGCTGCCTATTTTATATAACAAGTGTCTGAGGAAGAGATGTGTTTTGAGAAGTTTTTTATAATATAAGTTCTGCCTCTCTCACTGTTTTTGCGCAGACGCTCTCCAACCCTCCACCGCCGCTTTACTCCACTATCTGCACTCATTTCCAAGCACAAAAACACTTCCTCACCTTCCTTCCAAACTCATCCAATATACCGTTCTGTGCACCATCCAAACTCACATCCAGGCACAGCATGGGTCAGAAAAAGAAGAATTGCAAGAAACACTCCAATTTCAATGCACTACCAATATGCCCTACCCGACAATAAGGAAGTTGCACAACCAACACGTTGTTTCGACCAGCGTCCAGCAGAAACTTCCAAACAAGAACACGTCATGGTTAACAATGTGCAGTTGAAACTCCCAAACAAAAGCAAAAAGTTTTTTCTGGATGCTGTTTGGCACTACATGTTGGTTGTGCAACTGGACATACTTCCTAACCTTCGGTGGATGAGGGATAGTGACAGCGGAGGGCTGGAGTGCACCTGTGCAAAAACAGACCGCTCTATTTTGTAATAATGGGGGGCAAGCTGTCTACGCCCCACCATTTCAGAAACGCTGCTCTATACAAATGTAATGTAAAATCTGTGGTTTTAAGAGCAAAAAGTGGAGCTATGTCGTGTTCTTAGTAGAGTGCATTCTGATTCCATATGTGTTTATACACACAAATCTGTTTATAAATGCTTTAAAAAGTAGCTTCTAGGCTGCTGACTCAGATTGTAAATTTAATTTACAATTGCACAAGTTAAAAAAAAAGTTAGATGTTATTTTTCAACTGCTAATTATATTAAATAAGAAAAAGACCAGCTACTTGAAGGATATAAGTTTAAATCTGTATATGCCCTTGAAACATGACTTTGCATGTGTGTAGAATGATGTACTGGACCGTGATCAGTGAACATTCTCATATTGAAGAAGCAGCGATGGATGGATCACTGAGACGTATTCTATTAGAAAAAAACCTGCGTCGTCCTACAGGTCGGTGTCTTGCTTTTCGATTTTCTATTGCTTTGCATGTAACCATTCATCCCCAGAAAGACATTATCACCAAAACGTGAAATCCAAAGACCCTTGTGGGTCATGATGATGGAATTACTGTAGCATCAAGATTACCTTGTCCCAGAATGAACTTTGTGCTGTGGTAAATCTGATGAGCGTTTTTGAGGCCTGCCCTCTTATGTAAAAAAAAAAAAAAACAAACAACTTTGAATACATTCCTTTGATGTGAAGTTGATGTTTATAAGCTCATTATGCCATATAGCAAATCCTCATAAACACACACAGAGAGAGACTTGGATATTCTGTGTTAGAATTAACTATAGTTAAAGTCATAGTGCAGGATTAAACAAGAAGAGTCCAATGCTAATAGTTAGTAATTAATTCATTTATTTATTATCTTCCTCTTAACCCTCTGTGAGCGAGGTGGGAGGTGCTGAGCAGATATATCCAGGACAGTGTGCTAATCTACTGCTGAGCACACACCACACATACACACATTCGCTCTCTCACTCACAAAGACTATATGGGGCAATTTAGAGCAGTTAATTTACCTTTAATCCATGAATTTGGAATGTGGGAGGAAACTGAAGAACCCGAAAAAAAACCCACACAGACATGGGAAGAGGTGGAATGGGCTGAGAGGAGACCGTAATAACCACTTAGTTACAGTGCCGCCTTGCTTATTGTTATTCAATATCATATACAAATGTATATACAGTATGTAGCATCACTGTATTGCAGTGGTGGGCCGGGCATTTCACACCTAGACTTTCAGTGTTCCACCGTCTGAATTATTCCACCTGTGACTAAATATTATGGCTGTAAAAAACATCTTATTACACAGACATGCTGTATAAAGAGATGTTGCATCACAGATTAATCACTCACACAGACACACACAAAAAATCAACAATGATCCGATAAAATTCTACTATCATTCTATTATCATTTTGTACACAAAATCCAACCTTCTTTTTTCTCAGGAAGAGAAAATTAATTCCATAGACAGTCCTTTTGATTGCCAATAAAGCAAATAATATATAAATAACTAACCTGCTGGAAGGCCTTTGACCAACTCAAAATTTAATTGGTTGAAGCGAGACTTATTTTTTGTAACCATGCCCACAGAACTTCTCAGGCAGATTATTTGACCCTGGCAACAAATGATGCAGAAATGTGATTGATTAAATGTTTTAATAAGAAAAAATACCTGAAAGCAGCGTAACCATTGGCAATGCTATGAAATGTAGTACTCATACAAAATATATAATTAACAACAGTCTGTGATTAAAGTTTTTTTTTTTTTTGGCCAGCAGGAAAGGCCTTGCAGGCCCTGATGACCTGCTACTGTTCTATTGTAATAGAATCACAGTTTTTTTTTATTCCTTTAATTACAAATTGCTTTATATACAAAAACATGTGTTGATATGTCAGTGCTTTTAGAGAAATTAAAAAAGATAAATATGTCTGTTTAGGGCTCACAATTGACTATTATGGAGAGCGAGTGTACTGGGCCGATTCTGAGAACTCAGTCATTGGCAGTGTTCGATTTGATGGATCTGATGTTCAAGTGGCTACCAACCCTCGGCATGGTGAGTAGTACAAACACAGAAATGGAAACAGGAAACACAGAAGCACAGTCTTTTTCAATCTAAATTTGGCTGTCCCTGGTCTAGCCTTTGTTTTCATAGGTGTCACGCCTGACCGTGATCAGGTAGAAAGAACTAAAGGGAGACACTGCCAGAATAGAGTACCATGAGTACCGTTTAATGAAACAAACTAAAACAAACAAAAAGGGACAACAACACCAAAACTCAAAGCTGGAGGATACAGTAGTAAACGGTAGAAAAATAAAAAACAAGAACAAACTAAGTGACTGAACCAGAACTAAGGCTTGTTAACAAAACTGAGTAAAGACCCAAAACACTGATAAACAAACAGAGACTACTTATAACATAAGGAGTCCTGGGAAAAACAGATAGACAATACCAACAGGAAGAAACGCTTTGTATGACTACTAACAGGCTGGAACCACAGGGAAACAGACCATGAGAGCGACCAATACTCGGCAGAGAGTGGAGGGAAGCAGCACGCTTATATACTGCTCTTCACAGGTGCAGCCAGTTTCTCATCAGCGCGGAGCAGCAAAGCGTGTGCGCACTGAAGGAGCGGAAGTCCATATATGGGCATGTCTCCTCTCTCAGAGCGTTGCAGAGGGAGACGTGGTTGCTCAAGCCTGACACTTATGACATGTGTTAATAAAGCATTATGAATACTGGATTCATATAAAGTGTTACCAAAATCTAGTTTCCTTGATCTTTTAGAACTTATTTTAAAAGTTTGTACACTGACAATTAATTAAACAGTCTATGATTTCTTTGGTAACTTAATTTTAACAGTTAAAGTTAGAATATTAAAAAGAAAATCTAGAAAATTAAATAATATATAATAATAATGAAAAATAATCAGCATTTAAGTAAGGAAATAAGTATTTGATTCCCTAAAAAACATGACTAACATGGCTCCCACGGACCACTGTCACACCCCGATCTCACCCCAATACGTTATCTGCATGAAAGAGAGCCGTCCCAAATTGTCACCTGTATAAAAGGCCACCTGCCAACCGACTGAGTGACATCTCCACTTTTCCAATTTTCTCAGTTTTTCTCTGTGTCACTGTTAAAACAAAGCTAGCATAAAATTATAACACATTTCATTTAATTGTTGTATTAAAATTTATTGGGGATAAAATACTTATTTTCTCCATTCTATATGCTATATGCATAATTCCCATGACCTTGCTTGTGTGTTTGTTATTTATGTAAAGGCTAACCTTAAAAAGTTCCTGGATTATGTTCAGAGTGGAACTGTGGATAAAATCAGTAAAGCTCTAGATAAAGGACTTGACCCGAATTACCATGACCCAGAGAGTGGAGGTAAGATTGGACAATATTATGAAGAAAAGAGATAAGGATAGTTACTGATTAAATAATTAGAAATAAAATTTCTAAAGTTTGAACGTGTTAGAGATGTATTATATGAACATGGTTGTTTGCTTTCTACCATAGAAACCCCTTTAACGCTGGCAGTATTGACGGGTCTAAGTGTGGATGGAATCCGTGTTCTGCTCTTAAATGGAGCCCATCATGATTTTAGAGCCAGAGATGGACTTACTCCCCTACATAAAGCAGTCCGGGTTCACAACCATAATACTCTACAGGTACGTACAAATGCACATACAGGGGGACTATAGAAACTCTTCATTCCTTTTTTAAATAATATTTTATGTCTCACAACACATTTTGCCTGACATTATATAAGTTATACAAATTAAATAGATCTACAAGGTAAAGTTAATGAATTATTTATAAATACTACCGCTCAAAAGTTTGGGATCACACTGACATTTTTAGTTTTAATGGAAACACACTTTAGATTATAAATAAAGCAAATAAGCAGGACATGCAGACATTGTCAGAATTGACAGATTTTAATGAAAATGATGACTGTGTACTTCAAATTTTGCCTTTATCAAAGAAGCCAACTTTTTTCAGCCTGGCAGACTCTAGGCATTCTAGTTGTCAACCTTTCAAGGTATTCTGATGTGATTTCAACTCATGCTTCCTATATCATCTACCATAACATTGATTGGCTTGATGCAGTCTTCCTCCATACCATACGGTCAAGCTGCACCCACAACAGCTCAGAAATTCTGGAGGTGTGTTTGGGGTCATTATCCTGTTGTAGGATGAAATTAACCTCAATCAAGCACTGTCCACAGGATAAAGCATGGCATTGCAAAATCATGTGGTAGCCTTCTTTCTTTAAGATCCTTTCCATTCTGTATAAATCTCCAATTTTACCACCCCAAAGCATCCCCAGACCATCAGGTCAGCACAATAATATGCTTTAATACAAGCGTTTTTTGTATTCTTTAAAAATCATCTGATACATTTAAATGAATTGTGACCTGGACAATGTTGTTTGTGAATTGCAGGTCGTTGTTTTTTTTTTTGTTTTGTTTTTTTTCTCAAAAAGAGAGAAATTTGAAAGTAATCCTAAACTTTTGAGCAGTAGTGTAAGAAAATTCTGTTTTTGTACTCTCTAGAGCCACCTTGTGCTGTATTAACATAATAACAGTGGTGGGCCATCAGGGCTTTCAAAGCCTTCTCTAAAGGCCTAAAAAAAATGTAAATCACAGACTGATGTTTTATAGCGTCTCTTTGGGTTGTGCCACTTCCAGATGTGTATTTTCTTATTAAACAATTTAACCAATCAATTTTTAGCTTCAGATTTTGAGTTGGAGAAACCAAGGCCCTTTAGTGGGATCATGTTGTTATGTCAGCATGTTCGCGCCTTTTGTTTGGAGTTTACTTTTAATGAGTGATAATTTTCAATACAATGTAATTACAGAAATAGGACTTGACTATCAATTGTTTTGATGTCAATAGAAAAGGAAGGGGTGTAAACAGGGTGGGTTCAAATGAGGACTGGAGACAGGGTTTCACAGGCTCAAGAACAGGCATTAATTACACATTATTTTAAATTATATATTCAATTTCTTTATTTCTTTTTTTCTTTGTATTTTGTTTCTTCCTGTATATCCCGTTGTTCCTCTTAGACCTCTTTCTTTCTTTTTTAGACCTTTTTATCAATGGGCTTTTCTGCGAACTATAAGGATCGCTGTGGTTTGACACCACTGTACCACTCCGTTCTGACAGGGGGTGACACATCGTGTTGTGAGAGCCTGCTGTATTATCGAGCGCAACTCGGTACACGAGATGAGAATGGCTGGGACGAGACACACCAGGTGTGTAAGCCTTACTCACACATTACCTCGTCATACTGTATAGGTAGAGTGTGTTTGAGGAAGAATGCCATGGGTTACACAACGTTATTGTAGACTGGGTTTTGCTCATTCTCAGGCCTGTCAGCATGGATTTGCTCAGCATCTAGAGCATCTGCTCTTCTATGGAGCTAACACCACTTCCCAGAATGCATCCGGAAACACCGCACTGCACATCAGCGCTCTTTACAATAAGGTTTGGTTTAAAAGGTTTCTTATTTTTCTTATTATAATCATTTTTAGAAAACTAATGTTTGTTCTGTTTAACTAGGAGAGCTGTGTGAGGGTTCTGCTCTACAGAGGTGCAAATAAGGATATAAAGAACAAACATGGACAAACTCCCTTTCAGGTAGGGGATGCGCTTCAGGATCTTATATGGTTAAAGTATTGACTAGTAGTTTGAACATTGTATGTGTTTTATTGCGTGTGTGTGTGTGTGTGTGTGTGTATGTGTGTATGTATGTATGTATCAGGTTGCAGTGATGTCCGGACACTTTGAACTTGGAGAAATAATCAAAAATCATATCAGCTCCGATGTAGGTGAGGCCTAAGTGTGTGTGTGTGTGTGTGTGTGTGTGTGTGTGTATATGTGTATGTGTTTATATGTGAAATAATAAAACAATAAGGCATAATAGGGCGTGCATTATTGTGAATACACATTAGACACAATGTACAAGCGGAGTACACCTATTTCCCGTGGTTTATTTAGAATAATGCATCTTTAGTGCTTTATTGCTTTTACAAAAAGATTACCAACACACAATAAAAAAAAGGTTTGATTCATAAATGCGTTGACTAAAAGCAAAATCAATAATAAACTCGCCTTCCATGACATAATCCAGTACGGATTTTAAAATGAACCCTAAGTGCAAGTAAAAGATTTCCAGTTTCCTTAACGATCAAATACTGGTGAACAATATATAAATTTAGGAGAACAATATATTTTAGATGTCACGCTCCGCACACACAAGCGCAGAGCAAAAGCGCACTAACGCGCCGTAGGGAGCCAGGCAAAACCAGTGAGTGAAGCGGGGGGAATTTATTTAC
>JAOUQT010168449.1:0-18352 GCA_025769995.1 Xyliphius kryptos
ACCAATGAAGAGTGCATTATTTCTGAAAAAATCAAGTGTTCTTGAATTGTTCTCTAATTTTGATCTCCAGTGTATGTGTGTGTGTGTGTGTGTGTGTGTGTGTGTGTGTGTGTGTGTGTGTGTGTGTGTGTGTCTCACCATCAAAGCAGATGTATGTATTTGTTTCTGAACATTTGCGGTCAAACCATGTACCAGTCTGTACTGCCCCACAGGCTTGATTTCCCTGATAGTTGTTGGGTTCTGGGTTTTTGGGATTCCACACTGTATACGTCTCCAGATGTTGGTTCTGATAGGACCAGTGCCAGCTGTTGATGTCGTTCCACAGTCCAATCCAGGCGATGGAGCTGAACTGGTGTGTCTGAGCCACGGTTTGGAGCTGCATCATGTCCTTGGCATTGTTGACGGTAGCCAGGTCACTGTAATGAGTTCTACAGTAACCCTGAGCATCACTCCACGTTCTCCCCGCCGTAATCAGATAGTATGTAAACTGAAGAGGTGGGACAGCAGGGCCGACTCCTGTTAATAATAATTACAAAAAAACTCAAATATATCTATAACTGCAAAGCCCTCACTTCTCAAGTACCTACAAGGCTGAAACTGACACCATGATTCCCGATCATGTCCATCAACAAACAGGATCTCTCTTTCCTACATTCAATTGTTTGTTTGCTATCACCATCAACTGCAGCACCTCGGATGGACTGGTGTAAGGGCTGAGGACTTTTTAGTTTCGTTTTAGGGTTTTTCCGGTCTTGTCCTGTCTGCACCTCTCATTTGTTAATTGGTCCTTGTTTAAGTTAATTGTCTTGTCATTATAATCAGCTGTGTTTAATCGTCACGTGTCTCACTTGCCCTGTATTTAAATGCCTTTCCCCTGTGTGTTTTTGTCTTAGCGTCATATGAGTTGCTCCATTCTGTGTGTGCCCTGTTCCACGTTGTCTTTGCAATTAAAAACCCTCTTTATTTTTGCACTTCTATGGTTTTTTGGCACAGCAGTTATGGTTTTGGTTTCGTAACACACAGACACTATATGGAGTAATTTTAAAGGCAATTTAGAGCAGCTTATGTACCTTAATTCCATGTTTTTGGACTGTGGGAGGAAACTGAAAAACCTAAAGAAGAACTACTAAGCCACCGTTCCACCCTTGTACTAAAGTCTGAAATTTAAAACTACAAAGACCATGAATATGGTAGGTGGAGAATCTAGACAATGTGTGTCCAAACTTTTGACTGGTACTGTATATAATTCATGTAAAGCTGCTTTTTGACAGGGTGTAAAATCATTATAGAAATAATTTAAATTTGAATTCCTCATGAAAGAATGGGTAGAAATTTCTTGAAGTAGATATTAAGAATTACAAGCTACACAAGAAGTATTCAAATAAAGTTTTAAAATAAACCTCCTAGATCTGTTGCATTCTGTATACATTATACAGTTGTATAGACAGGTCAAAGATCAAATGTTGATTTGCCCACAATTTTCACATTATAACCCAGAATTGTGATCTAAATGGATATTTCATTGGTTTCTGCTGATTTTTTTTTTTTTTGAATTTGTAGGATTTTTGGATTTCCTGTCCACTACACAGACGTTTCCAACATGGGTCGCGGTGCCAGGCAGAAACTTCTGGGTCGTTCATGGAGCGTTCCAGTCATCCGGCACCTCTTTGCTCCACTGAAGGACTATTTTGCATGTGAATAACCAAATCCACTAAATCCTACTGGTTAAAAATCTGCAACAACTGAGCAGCAAATGATCTGATCGAACACAGAGAGGCTGGTGGGGTTCGGTTGGTGATTTTAATTAAAAAAAAAAGATAGCTCAAGCTTTTTTTCAGGATGTGATCCTGTAGCTGTGAGCCAACAAAGCTGTGTTGTTTTCCGAACCTTTGCTAAAGGTGGAATACATCACATTTCAAACTTGAGTCTTTTAATTTCAAGGAGCCTTTTGTCTACATGGTGCCTGTTGACAAAATTGATTCGTAACACTTGGTGAACAAACCAATATTCTGATACAAAACACAAACTTTTACATAGTATTTACACAGGACAGATGCTGTATGCATATAGGTTGGGCAAGTTACAAAATTACAGTAGCTAAATATTTTAATGAGAGAGAGATAATCTTTAACAATTATGTGCCAGGCCTGTTAATCACCTATTTTTTTTTCTCTCAAATTTCATATACCAATTTAGTGTGAAACTAAATTTGATCATGATCAAAGTATTAAAAAAATGTCTTGCCAAAGATCAGATCACACTGGCTTTAAGATTATTTTCAGGTCTCAACATGTGTTTTAGAGTTACAGTGTTTCCAGTTTCAACTCTAAAAGAGTGTAACTGACACCATGCTGCCAACTAAACACATCTTTTTGTTCTTTTTTAAAATTTGTTTGATTGAGGGTTATACCGCCTCAGTTTGTATAATATTCTTTGTACTGTAGGTCTTTCCTGAAAGAAATACTTGAAATTAATGCATCAATGCAATTGAAGCTGTGAGCCCACACAATCAAGTTTTGGGAGAAAAAAAGGCATTGTGTGTTTTAACCATAAATCATGGTTTAAATATATACATGTGCCAACAGAGCTTAAAAGAAAAATATCGGCCTTTTCTGGGAAAAAAAAAAACTACTAAAACAGACAAGAACAACTGACTAAGACAACTGCTCAACATCATGTTTAATGTGGCAGCATCATTTATAATACTGAGAGTATTTTTATTATACACAGTGTGAACTGTCACCAATATCCAAAAACAAATTTGAAATACTGAGTTTGTGTGTGTATGTGTATAATTTTAGATTGTACAATATACATGTTTACATTTTTACTGATATTCAGGGCCTTTATACAATCACTGGAACTTTGTAAAGATTACGACTGATTCTGAACAAAGGAATTCCAAAGTTTCATTCCCAGCGTTTTAATTTGGTGCCTCTCATAGTTGGTTGCATTTGTGTGTTGTTTATATATATATATATATATATATATATATATATATTAGCAGACCACAGTCTTTGTACACTAGCACACTAGCATTCAAAAGATTACACTACGGCTAATATGTAATATTGGAAACATTACATCATCAAAAATATTATCTCTGGGGTAGCCATACGGTCATCATAAAGCTGATTCTGGAGTATTGCCTTCTTATCTATTCATCTGCCTTTCTTTTAAATCCTAAAATAAAATTGAACTGTCCAAAAGCCATTGCACAGCCAGTTTTGTAGCTGAAATTGTTTATGGACCAGGTTTATGAACCAGAACAGCAAAAATTTAAAATTCCTGTCATAAGATCAGCATTTTTGGACCCTGTTATAATGTTTGTTATATTTAGATTTGTGTGGCCATGTGAATAATTACTTAATATTAGCTGTTCTAGGCACTTAGTCATTTTATAGATTTAACAGTTTGCTAAATTTGTTAGCTATTGACAGTTTTCAAAGAAATTTCTTATTGATTTCAAACTTTTGAATACTAGTGTATGTATACATACTGTCTAAAACTTGAATGGTATGCTAAATTTTCATGATAGTGTGCAGAACTTAGGTTTTAGTATGTATCATGTAAAACTGATATTTTAACAGAAAAAATAAGAAACTACATATTTTAATGCTTTTGCTAAATAGTAAAAAAAATATATAGAGCTTTGGATAATTAGCAAACTGCATACCTTTAACTTTTTGTAGCGTTTATACTGTAGTGATGTAGTATTTTAATAATTGTTGATTTTTTACATTGCTGTTCTTTGAATATGGTTAAAAACATTTGTCATTTGCTTGTCATTTGGTAACAAATTACATAAAAGCACTGAACACACATATTAACAGTTTGTTTTTGGAACATTTTTGATAAATGCTCCCTAATTTTATTTTTATACTTTTGTACTTTTTTGTATGCTTTGTATACCAGTTTCTGTTCATAAAAACTGTTCATCATTATATGCAACAAAAGTGGCATTAAAACTGTAATAAAAAATGTGACAGTAGTTTTGTAGTGATTTGTGATATTTCTGTATATACCTAACCATACCCAACTCTGTCTCTAATGCAAAAACATACAGCATATTCAGGAAACAACTGAAAATCCAGAAATACTTGCTATAAAAAACACTGGTGAGTGGTGGCCAAGCGTGGTTAGTACTCTTGTGCACAGTGGAATATTCAGGTTTTTTCTCTCAATTAAATAAAAGACGCAACCAATTAATGTCATGCCAAAATTAACATTTACAACCTAGTAGCATCTTCATTATTGCTAAGAAACTGTGATTATTTCCCAAGATGCATAAACTCATTAAAGTTTAGATACTGTAAAGGTGGTGCTTAAACTTTCTGTTTTTTTAAATGGTTGTATATAATTTGTGTAAACTGAATGATCAGCAATGTTGAAACACTTTTTAAAAAAGGTAATCGAAGCTAAAATTAAAAAGACATGTGAATGCAGTTTTAATTCAAGGAGGCTTTATTGTAATTTTCATCACATGTAGCATGTCATAAAAACAAAATTATGGCCCATGAACCTAGAGTAACTTTTAGAGCTGAAGATCAATATGTACATTGTGTATATATACTGCTCAAAAAATAAAGGGAACACTAAAAGAACACATCCTAGATCAAAATGAATAAAATATTTATTTAAAAGATATATTTAGTTGAAAATCTTTATTTATTAGACAGTGGAATGCATTGAGAACAAAACATAAAACTAATCAAAATGTAAATCAAAATTATTATCCCATGGAGGTCTGGAAGTTACATTGTGTTGTTTAAGTGTTCCCTTTATTTTTTTGAGCAGTGTGTATATATATATATATATATATTAAGTAAGATATGGCTATAAATATAGACTATATAATATACACTGAAATACACTGATAATGCACAGCTAAAAATATAAACAAGTTTTTTTCCTTTTAAATTTTAGCAGCGAAAATGGAATGAAATACAAAAGAGACAGCAGATATTGTGGCAATATGTAAACTTTAACATATTAGTAAAAAATGTGATGAGAGGGTTTTTATGGTGACCAGTGAGGGGAAAGTGTTGTAGTGTTACTGTAATGTGTTTGTTATGAGTTTATGAGTCTCATAGCTTCTGGTATGAAGCTGTTCTTCAGTCTGCTGGTTCTGCACTTAATGCTCCACAGTCTCCTGCCTGAGGGAAGCGGAACCAAAAGTGTGTGTGCGCTGGGTGAGTGGGGTCCTTCATGATGCAGGAGGCCCTTTTCCTGCATCTGGAGGTGTAGAAGTCAGTGGTGGTGGGGAGACTGACTCCAACAGTTCTCTGTACAGCCTTCAGCACCCTCTACAGAGCTTTTCTGTCTGCAGCAGAGCACCTTCCAAGCGTCTTTTAATTATGTATAAATATTTTTAATTAATGTTTGCAAAACATCTATAGTTGTGACAGATTTCACAATTTACAGCTGTACAAATAACAGATGATGACAATATGATAAAAGTATTAAAGGAGCAACCAACAAAGGCTTTGTTGGTTTGTAGTACCATTTTGTGTAATTTGTAAACTAATTTTCTTGTCACAGGTAATGTTTCTTGCCAAATTAGGTTTTTATCTTCAGTTCATAATACAATAAAAAGATTCAAGGAGTCTAAAAAAAATAGTCATCGACCTTGAGCTACTTATCGGCTGCACAGAGAAAATATACTTATGTGCTGAATAAAGAAAAAAAAATCATATGCTACAGTAGTTGAGGATAAAGGCTCAAATTTCAAAGGAGGAAACATTTTAACTACTTTAGATTTAGACCACCAAGATGGGAAAAACATCTGAGATAGCATTGTTTGTTTTTTCATTGGTATTTTCAAGAGACAAAGGCTGAGATCAAGGCGGGAACTCCATGTCTATTTCAGCAGGACAATGCCAGGTCTTCTACCACAGTAGAATCACAGTAATATTTTTTGAGTTTTTTTTTAATTTTAGTAAAGTGTTGAGTTTTTGTGGCTCTTTGTTTAGCTAGATATTGTATTGTATACATTTTAAATGGAAAAATGCAGATTATCACAAAATACATGCCAATTTTCTTTTTACCTTTCTCTTCGCCGTTGGAGAGAAAGGATATTTTGATTATCGATTGTATTGTATAATAATCTATACAAAGTGAAATTGACAAGGCATCTGAATATGTCTACATACCAATACCAATGGTTTTAAACCCTACATAACGCTATTTCTGTACCAAACTAAACAGCCCACCAACCTACTGCATTTACTTACAATATGCTGTTCTATGAACGTGTTTCAATTGTCTTAATCATATGGAAAGCCAAACTATCGCGTTAGTTGCTTTTTGTTGGCCTAAATAAGCCGCCATTCTAATCACCTTCGGAGCGTAAACACGTCGAACCTAACTATAGGTACCGAATTAAATTGTTGTCGAGGGATAACTTGATATTGAACGGTTTATTGCTTTAAAATTTTTGTTTTAACTTGGAAGAAAACGACACGTTGGATCTTCGCCATTGTACATTTTCTTCGTACAATACGGCTTCGTTGTCTTTCCGTCTCGCGCCAATCTCGACCAATCAGAGCGCGGGAGATTGGGGGGGGTGGGGCTACAGCGAACCGCAACAATTTAAAGTGTATGGAGTGTGGACGCTTGCGGGTGAGTTTGCATTAAAATGTGGTATTTCGTTTTGAATATTGTGGTTTTATTATGCGTTTTCGGTATTATGAATGTAGCTGTTTATTGCCCAAGGGCTTTTTGAGTCAGTGCAGTCGCAGCACACGTGTGAGCGGTACATTTGCACGTAGCTATTTAGCTAAAGTGTGGAGACATAGTTTCTCAGTCCTGCTGTAAATCCGTGCCCAACACTGAAACATGGCAAAAAAATCAGTTTAGATATAAACTCTTAGTTAAAATTGTGTAAATCCTGGTTAAATATGTGCGGCGTTGGATTATAGATGATGACGAGTTCTTTATGTAATAATGCATCTACTAAGGTAAACAAAAAGCGATTCAATTCCTGCAAAAGAGTTTAAACTGCATGTAGCGAAGATAAAGTCTTTTACGTTTGTTGCAGTAGGTTAAACTGATATTCAGCTGTTAGTTTGAAAGAACTTCATTATTTAGACGTAAATAATATAGCTAGGTAATGCTAAACCTGGGCTCACGGTGTACCGGGCAATCGTACGACTGTATGACGTCATTGCAGCGAATTCTGCACTTTAAATCCCATCAAATTAGATTGAATTTTAGTGTGATTATGCTGAGTAAACAAGTACAAAGTCATCGTTTAGTTTTTCCTGGTCAGACTCACTTAATGAACCGCTTGCCTTCCATGCTAGTAACTGTAGGGCTGCCACTAACGACCACTTTTCTAGCGATTATTTGATCGATTAGTCGAGTAGTCTAAACAACTCATTCTATTTCAAAGAGAAGAACAGATCATGAAAGTTTATTTTGACATCAAACTGCAAAACTTTACTATCCAGCATAGTAAACAAATGTATATGCTTTATTCAAACAGTCCTGTAGCTTGCCAAGAAATCCACATTTCTACTAAACCCTTTGTCAAATTTAAGTTCTCCAAATCAAAGTGCAAGAATTTGTGGCATTGCCAAGTCTAATTTATTAAAGGCAAATTTGCTGTATATTTGACATTCCATACACGATGAACTAATCTTAAAATAATAGCAAAAGTAAAACAGATAAGGGACATGTCCAACGTGCATGAAGGACACAGGATAAGTCCAGGGTCTAATCTAAACATTTAGTCGAAAAGCTGATGTATTGGTAAAACACAAAAAGTGTTATGTGGCATTGAAGAGCGTCCGCATTTAAGGTGTTAATGCATCACGCTAGTGCTGCCATGATGTGCCATTAAAATTTTGAGTGTACAAATAACCTTTTTGTCTTCAGTCTATTTAAAGTATCTCCATACTTGAACGCTTTTAATCTTTAAAAACTTTTGTGAATATCTTTACACCTTGTATTTTGGCTTCGCTGCAGCCGGCATTTTTCTACTTCGAGTGGTGCTGACCAATGATTGAAGGGAGACTACTTGATGTCACATGCATTGAGGCAAAGCATTTCTTTAAATAGACACATTTTAGGAATCCAAAAGACACATTAATGAATATTCCAAATCGAAACAAAACCGATGCATCAACTTAAAATACTGACATCAGCATATTTTCAGCATCAACGTAACTGAATACGTCGACTAATTGCGGCAGCACTAAACAAAATTGCTTTAAATATGTTTAGTAGAACAACAAGATGTCGTAAACAGCATGCATACACAACATACAATTTGGGGTTTGGTTGTTTACATGACTAGTGTTCAAACATGTTGGAAATTATCTTGTGTTGTATAATTACAATTTACAGCAAAGGTTTGTACAATATAATGTGGTTTATAATCTGAGCAGTTGGTTGTGTAGTGCACTAGATAGCAGTATGTGATTGTTAGAGAAGCTGGAAAGTATTTACTTTAAACAGACTGGATTCTGTGGCGGAAGACCGGTTTAATAAATTTTGCTGTCAATAAACATATTAATGAATCAAACCTTGTTTTTTTATTATACTGTGTTTGTAACTGTTTTATAAAATCTATAAGGCATAAGAGGGCATGAGTTATTGTAAATAAAGGAAAGAGATGTACACATTGTGAATAACAACACCGCTGATTTATTTACAATAATGCACGCCTTCTTGTGCCTTTTTTTTTAATATACTTTTTTTTTTAATTAGTTTTCACTTACCATATAGAAATACTCTGTGATTCTACAATTACAAACTGTAGTCCACCAGTTTCTCTGCATATGTAGTCATTCTTGGCTTAATAGATGGCACTTAGTCCATCAGCGTCAATAAGGTGTTTAAAGATTCCAGCAGCACTGTTGTGTCTGAGACACACAAACCAGTTCAACACCCCCAACAAAACTGCTAGCATTATGAATAGAGAACAGATACTAGAAAAGGTCCAGATGTCAGAAATGAGGGAGATATTTCTCTACGGATATTTCTGTTTTCTTACATCAAGCAACAGTCAGAGCTTTTAAAACATGATAATGATGATGTTTAATCATTTCATGGACCAAAAAATCATAAATGTAGTGTTTCTTTCAACAACTCATTACACTACATGTTCCATTTTATTATTTTATTAGAACCATTTATCATGTAGTTTATAGTTCTGCAATTACCGACCACAATCTCTTGATCTGAATATTTGGTTGATCACCTTCACTCTGTTCTCTCTTTTTTGTGGAGGATTTTTCTCAGATCAGTGGTGACACAAATGTGCTGATGGTGCACTAATTTCAATATAGGTTAAGTAGATTTTAAATATCTCATTGCGAGTACTAGACTGAATTTAATATGGAAACAAAAAATGGCAACTTCCTGTAGGCTACATTCTGTAAGCATGATTAAAACTTACATAATAAATAACATGAATTGTGCAACAACAGTCAAAACTGCTTTTTTTGTTCTTTAATTGTATGAGGTGGAGAAATAAACCAGGTCGTGTTCAAAAACAAGCACTGTCTGATCCAATCCCATTTAAAGGGTTAATATTACCATATTTAATCTGACAGAGGACACAAATACTGTAAAAACTCATAATGTAAATGGATTCAAGTCATTCTGTTTTCATTTTCTTTATTTGACTTTGACATATACACATTTTTGTATTCAACAGGTATTTATAGTAAGATGGTGGTGAATGTGAATCTGGATTCAGATGAACAGCAGAGTGACTCAGATCTGCTGGTTTGGCTCAATGACACACTACACTCTGATTTTATCCAAGTAGAGCAAACATGTTCAGGTATTTAACTTTCATCAAATAACTAAAACAAAATCCTTCACATGCACATGTTTATATGTAGCAAAGTTACCATGCACATTTAAAAAATTGCTATCTCACTTACCTATTGATTAAACATAGTTTAATAAATGATCAAGTCATTATTTAAGTAATTTTAGTATTCGGTTTTCTGTTAAAGGTATATTCCGGCTACATCTGCTTTAAACCTTAATGTTATTATGTATTTAATAATCTTTGTTGTTTAATGAATTTGTTGCACAGACTTGAGAGCTAATGAAGTTTTACTCATTTGATTTTTTTTCCATTTATCCAGGTGCTGCATACTGTCAACTGTTGGATTTGCTTAGTCCTGGCTGTATTAACTTGCAGAATGTAAAGTTCAGTGCGGAGAATGAAACTGACATTCTCAACAACTATCAGCTGCTTCAAGATGCTTTCATCAATTCTTCCATCAATAAAGTAAGTTCATAAAACCATCATGTATCTCGTTCCTTAATTTGTGTAACTTTTGTAGAAATCAGAAAAGATCCTATATTCACCCTGATAGCAATGAATAAAAAATGATCTTGTTGCTATTTTGTCATTTAATGGAGGACATTTTAAGAGTAACTTTAGATCACATATGAAAAGTTAAAGTTCTTTTGGATGCAGTGCTACATTTTAGCACAACAATGGAAGAGTACGGCACCAAATGAAATACTAAGGCCCCTGCCTTTTATAATGGAAATACACCAACCCCCAGGACAACTGGGACCTTAGATTACCAGATTTGTAGCCAAATCTTTGTAGGGTGCTCAAAAAGACCTGGTGCTGTGGTCAAAATTTCCTACCATCAATACAGGATCGTGGAGAAAAATGAATGCAATTCTGGACAGAAATAAATGTGACATTGCAGAAACAGACAGTGATTGCATTATGTAATTAAAGCTAATGACGATGCAACGGCTTATTAGTGTGTGACCTTTTTTTGGCCAGACGGTGTATTTGTACATGAATTTTATTTTATGTAGTGTTTGAAAATTATTTTTCTCTTGTCTTAGATACTTTGTCACACAATTTAAATCAGCTATTATCTTTTTCAGACACTAGAAATCGAGAAGTTGGTGACTGGTAACTTCACAGAGACATTAAGTTTACTGAAGTGGTTCAGAGTGTTTTTTAGTCAAAATTTTTCAGGACAAAAATATGATCCTGTTGTGGCACGAGGTGGACAGACTCTTGAGCCAATTGTCCATAAACCGACAACACCCATACTGCAGCTGGATTTTGGTAATTGGCTTTCCAAACACTTTTAATGGAACTTCACTTTTAATAAGAAGAATGTTAAAATATGTATTCTTATTTCAATGCAGCGACAGGTTCACAGCAGACACCAGACGCAAAATCAGACACGGAAACCCTGACATCTCCATTCTTCAGCAAACCTGTTCAGGATTTTATACATAAATTCTGTCCCAATCATTTGGCTAGACATGACTCCACTAGTACAGATGACAGTCCCAAGCCTGTTCTGGAGTACAAATACTTGAAAGACATTTCAGTAGTATGTAATGAGATACCCTACTGCCTGTATTTGTACCAGGGTATTGAAGTTGTTGAAGGGAAAAAATCTGTTGTCATTTTAATTGGATATTTTGACCAGACTGCAGGAAAAGACAATATCATTCTGCTCAATGTTGTTCAGGAGCCTTGTGATTTATTCAGTTGCATTAATAATACTTTAAAAACATTTGAGATCCCACTGCAGAACATGGCAGCATTTTACTCCAATGCAACGGATCCTACAGGGCTTGTTGGCGAACTAAGGGCTCTTAATTCAAGTACTGTATTTCTCAGTTTTAATAACCTAGTCCAGCAGGCATATCGCAGTGGTTTGATGGCAATTGAGAATACAGGATTTATTCAAACACTCATCTGTGATATTCGGCAACACTTTGCACATTTCCCAATTACTCTGCAAGAACAGCTCAGGGAATTGAGGGACACCAATTCAATTGCTTGCTTGACATCAGATTGTCTCTTTTTTACAAAAATAATTCAGAAATTGGCCATTACATGGCCAGACTTGGTGCAATATTTCAGTTCTCAAAATAGCAACAGCAAAACAAAAGAAATAAGTTGTCTCCTCAGTAAAGATGCTTTGAGGCTAAGCGCCATGTTTCTAAGTCATGCCCTAAAGCCACTGTGTGAATTCCAGGAACGCTTAAATCATGATCTAGATGCAAGAACATGGCTCCAGCATGCTTCAGATTTAGTTCGAGCTTACACATCTAGCTATCTTAGTCCAAAAGCAGTGGATCATTTTCTGAAGAGGGGAAACTATCCACCAGTGGACATGATTAATCATCTTCCAAGAGAGGAGATTAAGGTCAGTGAACAGGTGATGGAGTATCTTAATCAGACAGATTCAGAGACTGTAGAACTTTTTTACAAATGTGCTGTTGCGTTCTATTCAGCAGTAACCCTTAGTATTATCAAGAATTTACCCATGCCTGAATCTGCTCTAAGAAACATTGCTGCCCTTGTTACCCCGGAAGGTAAGATGGCAGTCACAGGAAAGGCCATGGCGGATTTAGCTGTTCATTTGGGGTTTTCCTCAGATAAAGAGGATGTTAGCTTTTTAGTCGACGAGTTTTTAGAGTATCAGTGTTCTGAGCAGGATGACTCAGTCAGTGCTCAAGATGAAATGTCACAATCACCGGACCAATATTGGAAGACGGAGCTGAGGATTATGGGAAGAAGGTCTATATTTAAAAACCTCATTCTAAAATTGTTGGCCCTGCCCAAAGGACTGAGAATGGACAAAGTGTTTGCAAAGGTAAGTAAACCACGAGGAAGCTTTAAACACTAATTTACATTAGAATTTTTATTATTTATTACTAGCAGCTAAGAATAATGATCATTTGTTATTATTTTTGTTGTTATCATTAGCTGCTAATGTAGAAAGTAATTAATTGGTATATTAATTCATTGCAGAAGACCATAAAGGAGTGTAATGTTCTTTGTGAATGTAATCACAAAACATTACCCTGAGAATAGTTTACTCATTTTAAAACAATGAATGTAGCAATTGTTTAATCGGGTCTCATGTAGTGTTCTTTTTGCAAACACATTTTAGCACCGGGCCACCCTTATGTTATCCCAAGGTAAAGGCCTTGTGTGTTTACTAAGCACTGTTGCCATCAAACTGCATTGCTCGAGGTTCAGTCAAATAAAATAAAAGTCGAATAAAATGCTAACTGCGAATGTTTTGTAGAGCATTAGTAAGGCATGATCAAGGCTTTTTCTTGCATTGACATACTCTATGTCTATATTTAATTACATTTTCCAAAATAATTGTGTCTGAACTTGTTGACTTTTCAGGTGTTCGAAAGTGTTGTTGATTGCAGTGACAGCGGTCAAGAAGATGAGAAAATGGAAATTTCACAGGACAAGAATGTTGGACAGACTGAAGAGCTTACTGAAAGCAGTTCCCAAAAAAATGCCCCCTCACACTCATTCACTCCTGCAGCCCAGGAAAACTTAAGTGGTAAATAAATTTGTAGTAATTAACCAATTTTACATAATACCCTTAGGTAATATTTAAATGTCTAAAACCATAAAAAAGCTTATGTTTTTATTTTCTTAATTCATATTTTTATAATATAATATCTGAGTACAAAAGACCTTTTAAATTTTTTTTACTTAAAACTTAATTTTAAATATTTGCCTTACAAAATATAAATGTGTATATATTATTGTATCCGTGAAGTAAATAAAAAGGGCCTGAAAACACAGACTTTGAAGACATTATATCTAGAGGCCAAAGTTTAAATATTGGCAATATCATGAAACTCTTAATGTTACTGAGGCATTTTGATATCAGACCTTATAGCACTTCATACCTAATTAAATAGCTTTCTATTGGATGCAAAATTTGTTACTTTGATCAAAGCTCTTGGCAATATTCTAAATATATATATTTAATACAAATCACAAACCTCTTGATTTTCAGTTGTTGATTTGACTGAAGAGGACGATGCTATTCCAATGGAAACCAGCGTCAGTGCGTCGGGTACTAAAATAAAAATGGATAAAACAGGTTTGACAAGTTTTTTTTTCTCATTGATATCCATTGTTTATCAGACAAATTAATTGTGTATGTTTATTTTTTTAGAATCAATAATTATAGATGATGATGATGATGATGATGTTGTATGGACAAATACCTCATATTCAAAGGTAACTATTTACTTAAGTGTATCTGTTTTATAGATATTCGGTTAATAAATCCTTATTAAAGTATTTATATATATTTTTTGAATGTACATTTATATAAAAAAACAAATGATATTACATCAGCTTTGGAGAAAAAGGATAATTTAAATAATAAATAGGATTATTATTATTATTATTACTATTATTATTATGTAATTGTAAAAACTTTCACTGGTTCACAAATAGATACTGTTTGTAGTAAAAAGATATGACGCAATAAATACTTGCAAACGCTGTAGTAAGTTGCAGTCCATTAACTTTTAAATGTTTATGGTGCTGCTTTCATTTCCTTTTGCGATAGGGTTTTTGGTGTAGGTAGTAATGGACAACCCAGTGCACAAACCAATCAGCAGACACATAGGCTTGGCCAATACAGCTGACAAAGCCATAATTTATTAGCCTTAAACTGTTAAAAAAGTGTTGTACAGAGCATAAGAAACTATATTCACACAAATCTGAGTCTGAGCTTCCTCTTTGGCCAGGCAGTGTGTTTAAGATTAACATTATAATAGGAAAGGAAATGAGTGTTCGAGTGTTTTAACGATAGACAGGCGCTTTTGGGGCAGCAAAACGTTTCTGTTTTGGAGGATTTCTGTTGCTGTAGCTTCCTGTTTTCCCACAGCCAGCTTACCACCTTTTGACGTTCTGACATTCTGACTGTAAAAATCTAAGAAATCAACAGAGAATGACAAAGTAACCCAAAAACCCTCTAAAAATCATATGTATTTATTTCTTGATCATATTTTTTTAATCTGTATTTTATATGCTTAATAATTTCTAGTGATGTTGTGTGAGTGACCATGTGATGCTGTTAATGGAAATCCAGTTTAAATATAGTATAGTAGTAAAATATTCTGTTTTAATGATTAGGAGCTGTATCAATTTTTAGGTTATTTTCTGACCAAATTCTTTAACTTTTATTTGTTACATTAAAAGATCTGACGTGTGTTAGTACTGACTTGTTCTCCTCGGCTTTCTCTTGACTTGTTGGCGGGAGAGTTTTTCGTACCAGGTGATTTGGTGTGGGGAAAAATGGAAGAATTTGGCCTCTGGCCTGGCCAAGTGCTGGATTGGATTAAACAGGAACCTAAAAGGTCTGCACACAGGGTGAAGTGGTTTGGAGTTGACACAGATTCAGTGGTAAGACTAAGTATAATCTTTGTGTTTGGCAGCTTTCAGAGCTTCTTTATTTCAACAAGTGGTTTTCTTTTTATTGCAGGTCTATACAGATAGTCTGCGGCCTTTCGCTTCATTTGCTCAGTGCTTCTGCCACAATTCTTTTGCAACTAAACACTCATACAAGGATGCCATATTCCTCTCTCTGCAGGTCAGTGTGAACAACATTGCTAAAAAACTGCTTTCAAATGACAAAAAATAAGTTATGGATAGCTGCATGTTATGAGGCTGATATAGATACAACTCTTCTAAATATTTATAAAATAATTATTAGGATATAGGTTTTTGGCAGGACCAACACCATGCTCAGATCATGCCACAGTGAAACTGATAAACACATGGTCAAGAATCATCAATTTGGAGCCTATACCCTAAATTTAGTTTCTAGATCTGTTTGTCTAACACACACACACACACACACACACACACACACACACACATACTGTTAAACATCTCACCCTCTTATTGCAATAAAAAGTGTGATTTTAGAAAATATCCCGATAGCACACATTGTTCTAAAATCTGTAATTCTAAGATCTGAGTCAAAAGCTGTATTTAAGTCACTAGATTGCAAGAGTGAATGTATAATTTTGGATTTTTTTGTTTTGTTTAACTGATGTTACTGTGTCCCTGCAGATGGCTGCTAAACGCTTTAACAAAGTCTTCACACTCTCATCAGACTGTAAGGATGAACTGCTCAGAAGCATGCTTGACTGGGCCATCAGTGGCTTTAAAGTTTCCAAAACAGTGAAACGTATTTCAGAAAGTGATGGTATATAACTTTATTATGAAAATTTATGCTACGTTAAATGATTGTATTCTTTATAAAAATATGTCTAATTAGATATTTTGTTTTAAATGTACATCCACTTGTCAATATTTGATCGTAGTTTCATAGATCTGGAAACAAGCAAAACAAGGATATTCTTAATATATGTGATAAAATTATTCCTTTAACTTATGATTTTTTTAAGTTAAGTATCTGCTATTGTTTCAACCAACAATGTGCTTAACATGTCACATTTAAAATAGAGAGAGCAGAAAAATTAGGTCTGTTACAAATTATGTTTTTTGCTGGGATCAAACTGCTTTTGTTCCAAAATAGAAATGTGGTTAAAATATTATTGGATATTCTTGGTGTCAAAAAATAAGGTTGTCTCTTGAAGAGACTTACTGTTTATATCTTAGTTTAAAAATATTTATTACATACTGAAAATTCTGTCCATAATGCAGCATCCTCTAGAAATGACAAAAGTCTGAAAAGCACATGCTATAAATACAAAAAAATAAACGGTACGAAAAATCTGGGCATTAAAACCAAATTGGCTAATGATCAGGTTTGTTAATACTACAGTGAAGCTGCTTTCTCCTGAACTACTGACTTTTTTTCGTTTGTAAGCCACTTTGGATAAAAGTATGCTTAATGACTCAATGTAAATGTATACCTAATGTGTTTTTCCCCCAATTCAACAGAATTTCCCAAAATTGTTGAAATAATCTCCAGAAAATGGGAAAAAATGCATGTGGATGAAACTTCAGATCAGGACAAATTCAAGTTATTCAACTTGAAAAAAGTTTCTGTCTGCCTTGAAAAACTGTCTGATTCACTGGACTTGCAGTACGGATGGCTGGACCTAAAAGATGAGCATGTGACCCAGAAGCTTTCCTATCGTTTGGAAGAGCCTTCACCCATAAGGACAGCGAAGAAATCTTTATTAACTGAGAGTCGTGCAGCTGCTAAAAGGCATAAATATTTTTACAAAAACAAGCATCAGAAATCACAAAACACAAAGTATCAGAAAGACACAAGCGCATCTGTTAGGGAGAAGAGAATCCAAAGCAGATGTAAGTTTTTTGTCCATTTTATCAAAACGAAATTTTACTTCTGGATTTCCATGTGATTTAGTAATAAGAGTGCTATTTTTTTATAGCTGCCATGGTGAAAGAAGTTTTGGTTAACGGACAAGACATTGAAGGTGAGAATAAGCTCCTATTATTTTATAATTATTTAAATGAGATAATTTTCATAAATCATGAAAGTATTAGCTCAGATATGTTTGGACGTGTACACAAAGCATCTAAGAATCAGTCAGTTTATTTTACTTTTGTATATAATACTTAATTAGGTGTGTTGTTGTAATATATTCTTACAATGCAAACATTGTAGCTGGATCCTGTTATAAATGGTGCTTTTTGTATATGACCAAAAAATAACACCTTGATCAAATAAGCTCTCGTTTTTAAATCCAGACCATCATGTTTGCATGCATTATGATATATTGTACTAAAAAGACAGGGAAATATTGGGGAAATTTTCAAAGTGTCGCATCATTTTCATTAAACCATTGGAGTGAATTGTCTTTGTTGTAAACCTGTACAAACTGACTTGTGTTTATTTCATGTTTAAGCTTACTGCTTGTCATGCGGTAATACACGTACTGAGGTCCTTCATCCATTGTTTGAAGGAAGTCTCTGTTTAGATTGCAAGGTATCACTATAAACTCTTAAGAGAAAAAATATAACCTGATTTTTATAACCCATTTAAAATGTTTGGCTGGTAACTCTTGTGTATTCTATGTGTGCTGTATAGAATAACTTTACAGAGACCCTGTATCGGTATGATGATGATGGGTATCAGTCATACTGCACTGTCTGCTGTGCTGGACAAAAAGTTGTCCTGTGTGGAAATGAGAGCTGCTGTCGGTGAGTTGAATGAAAAATCTGTGTATTAAATGTTAAAACCATATTTAAATGCATGTGATCTATTATTACGTTTCGTAGAAAAGTATAGTCTTATGATGTTCCTTACAAAGGATGTGTAGCCAGATACAGCAGCTTGGATATTTTTGGTGGATGTACTGTTCTCAGTTCCGTAGTAATTTAGACAGTAGTGATTGGTCTATTAGACTTGTACCAGTGCAGGAATTAATAAATTAATATTATTATATCACCATTTAAATAATATACACTGCTCAAAAAAAATAAGGGAACACTTAAACAACACGATGTAACTCAAAGTCAGCCACACTTCTGTGAAATCAAACGGTCAAGTTAGGAAGCAACACTGATTGTAAATCAGTTTCACTTGCTGTTGTGCGAATGGAACAGACAACAGGTAGAAATTAG